>MU763011.1:8382-60873 GCA_026770625.1 Nicotiana glauca | reverse complement strand
GCAGTCCAACTGAGGCTAGGCCAAAGCTCCACATCTGAAATAGCCTTTCGTGGCTGGTTGTCCCATTCCGTATCTGGGCTAACGCTAAGGCCCCAAGATCACTGAAGGCATGAATTATATGAAAGTTATGGAATTACAATACACTACTCCTTAAACCACTATTTAGATACAAATTAAAATAAAAAAATATAGATTGCTTTAGGTTTGCCCTTTTAAGAATAATAAATAAGACGAGCCTCGCCAAAATAAAGTATAAATTGCGGGGCCCTCGGTAAATGTTTATACAAAATACCTAGATTTTGGGATGAGCCATTTAGCGAATTTCACGGCCTTCCCCAGAGGTAATAATGCGATAGACTCTTTAGATATGCGCTTTAAATAATTTTACATTCCTAAATACGGGTGCACATTTATGTGACCTAAATCCAAATCTCAACGAAGTCGAAATGCGTCAAAAATTACGGGTGCATTTATGTGACGTGGTTCGAGACGCGTTTTCATGACGTTGCAATTCTCCTAAAAAATAATAATAAAAGCGGTTCAAAGTTAAAAAGCACATAGATTAGAACATGTATTAAAATCAAATAAATAATCCAAATATGACAGTTGAGCGACCGTGCTAGAACCACGGAACTCGGGAGTGCCTAACCCCTTCTCCCGGGTTAACAGAATTCCTTACCCGGATTTCTGGTTCGCGACTGTAATACAAAGTCAAACCTTTTCCTCTATTCGGGATTCAAAGCGGTGACTTGGGACACCATAAATCTCCCAAGTGGTGACTCTGAATCTCTTAATAAACGAATCTCGTTTCGATTGTCCTTTAATTGGAAAAGGTCCTTTATTATACCCTTCACGGGGTGTAGTAAGTGTAAAAGGAGGTGTGATAGTAGGCAACCTCAGAAGCAGGTTGCGGTCAAATTTTTCAAAAAATGCTTCCCACGGAGTATTCGAACGGGCAAAAATCGCTCGTATCCGCTCACTTTATCTTTGCCCAAAAATTCTTCGTGTTTCCGAGAAAAGAGGGGCAACTGTGAGCCCGTAATTTTTGCCCTATATGAATTACTCCCATAAATTCAAAATAAAATAATTTGTTTCAGCATTTTCAATTTTGCGGATTTTCGTGGCATTTTCTGTTAATTGTTTGCATTTTATTTGAGCATTTTAATTAGTGAAAAAATACAAAAAAAAATATATTGCATTTGCATTTAGGATTTAATCTTACATTTTAGATTAATTAGTAAATTTAATATATTTTATAAAAATTGAAAAAATCACAAAATAACTCATTTCTTGCATTTTTAATTGTTGAGCTTCGAATTTGGGTAGTTTCTTTTAAATTGGAATTTAATTAGTTTATTGCTAATTATTATCTGGAGTTAATTAATTTGGTAGGATAATCTATTTTTGAGAGTTAATTTAGGTTTTATTTTTATTTAAAAAAAATTGAAAAGAAATATAAAAAGAATTGAGAGTTCAGATTTTTGGGCCGAGTCCTTTAATTTTTCTTAAAGCCCAATTGAATACCCATTAAATCCCAGCCCAATTCCGCCCAAAATACCTTGTCCAAGTGCCTAGTCCCCCCAGACCATTGAAACGACGTAGTATAGGGGCGTTACTACGTCGTTTCGAGTTCTCTAATGTCAAAGCGATCCAGGCCCTTTCCCCTCCTCATCCAACGGTTGTGGATCTGTCTCTGGTTTTCATTAAAAGTGTCCGAAATTGGAGAGACCTAAGACTGAGTTCCTCCTCGTATCTCACCTCTCCATCTTCCGCCACCGCAAACCGCCGCCGAAAATCACCCTACAGCGGCGGCGAGTCTTCAATCTCAACCAAAATTACACCATAGACTCACCTTGACCCCCTCTCCCCAAATCTCAAACCAGCTTTCATCAAATCCAGTTGAAACTTCTCGAATCCTAGATCTAGAGTTCAAGCCCTAAAAACCAAAGTCAAAACCCATTCATGCTAGGATACCTCTCCAGCGTCTATGCGCATTCAAGGCTGGTTCTATCACAAAGTGATGTTATTCGCTTGTTCTTGACAAAGAACAGATGATTAATATCTTTTTGTGGTTTAAGTCAAAAAGTCAATCGAGGTCGAGCCTAAATTCAGTGAGTGTCTTTGTCTTTTTCTCTTTCGTATATTGTTTTTGCGTTCTCAATTCTTGTCCATTCCCTCCTTCTCTCTTTCTTTCCAGTATGCAAATTAAAATTTGGACGAGTTTTAGACAGAATTGATTTCTGTCCGTTTTAGTTTCTTTAGACCTTTCTTTTCCAAAGTTTCGTTCTACGAGTTTTTGGCCTGGTTTGTTTAAGTTCGTTTGTTTTAGCTTAGTTTTGTGTTCTTTGTTTGATTGTTCTAATTTAGCTTGGGCTCTGGGAAATTGTGTGTTGTTTGGGCCATAAATTTATTTCATTGAAACCCGGACCGATTTGTGAGCCTAGGCCTGGTTTAACTGTTGGGTCGTTTTACCTATGACCCATTAAGTTTCTTGCAGTAAAGTTTGAGGTAATAACAGGGGTATTGGGGGTAATTTAGGAAGTTTAGGATAGGGGAATCTTTGGTAACTGATTTCAGAAGCTTCTAGTAGAGGTTTTAGGAGAACTTCAGACTTTTGGGTGGTTTAACTTGGGAAGCAAGTCAATAATTAGGGGATATCTAGGCAAAAGGGAAAATAAAAAGACGACTAAAATGCAAAATAAAACCTGGAGGGTGCCCTACCTTCCTTGCCTATAAAGGCACCCTTTCTTGCCTTAGAAGGCAGGGATTAAGAGCCAAAAATCCAGAAAAACACAAGGCTATGAAAATTTTACTGTTCCATATATTTTTAAGAGCAAAAAGTCCTGAAAATCAAAAACAAGGAGACAAAGCTATAAAGGTACTGTTTCATTGAAGTTTTGAGTTGAATTCTAAGGTTTTCCAATCACTGAAATGTTTTCTGAGTCTCTGAGGAGGGGATGGTTTGAATCCGGATTTTAGAAAGCTGTGATTTGAGTTCTATCGGGTGTTTGTTGTCTTTTCCACGGGATTCAACAGTCGTTTCTACTGTTTTGCTGGAACTAGTTGTTGATTTCTACTGCTGATTCTAGTGTTGTAGATCACTGACTCCATTACATCTTGTTTTCTTCTCGATTCCCAGGTATTCATTCAAACTCGAATGGAAATGAAGATTAATTGAGCTATATGTGAAGCTATCAATTGATGAAATGTTGATCCTCCATTTTTACTAGTGTCTTATAATCAGCTTTTGGATTTCTTTTAATTAGTCTTTTGATGAAATGCTTATGCTACTATGTACACATGCTAGTTATTAAAGCTAGATCTGAGTCATAGGTTTGAGTGTAGCTGATTCATAAAATTATTCTAGATTGGGTGTAATATGCAGGAGCCGAAACTTGCACTTGTTTTCTCATTAAGAAGCTAACTGTTGAATGTGTTTCATGGCCATGGGCCGCATAATATTCAGTCCAAAACATCACTGCATTAATGTAGTGATTTTGATCTGAACTTGCCTTCCTTTCATCATGAACTTAGATTTGTTTTAAGTAACAATTAAAAATATGGTCCACCAGGCTCAGAAGTTATGATTTGTGTTTTTTTTTTTGTTCATGTGTACACGGCGGAGGTCCAAAGTCCTTTCTTAAACGCAGAAGCTGGAGTTTGATTTTGAAATTTGATATTTTCACATTCAGTTGGACTCAATATAGACTTTTCACTTTCTTTTGAAAATATTTTAAGCCTAAGACAATTTTCGAATTAAGGCATGCATGAATTGAGTCTAGTGGTTTTGCAATATTAAGTGATACAACCATCGGTGTGTAAATTGATACCTATCAAAAGCTGAATCCTCGCTTCGAATGTTATGATTGGTTCTAGATGCAGCCTCGCATTTGTTTTAATTCCAGGCTCTCATGGGGAATTAGTACCTATACCATTGTTAACACAAAATAGAATTTGGGCTTCCAATGCTGGCCTAGTCAGGCAACATCACTCAGCGGTCCTGAATCTGGGCCTCTCATTAGGCCAGTCTTATGGTTGCGCTCGCCAAGGGCTGTTGATGGTCCCTTGGATCTCTTGTTGGCCCAGGATGCAGAAGCTTAATTTCCTTCTTAATTTAGACTTTGTACATTTCCTACTTAATTTAGACTTGTAGTTACAAAGTTAAGCTTGGACGTTAGCCTGGACAATAGCTAGAACCATTTAGGGGTCGTTTGTTATGAGGTATAAGAAGGTATAAGGGTGGTATAAAAATTTAATACCACCTTAATAAATTGTTTGGTTAGTAAACTAGGTATAAGTTATCTCGGTGTTAATTTTAACACTGGTAAAACTTATACCTTATAAAAGGTGGGGTAATTAATACCGGTATAACTTATACCTTCTTCTTAGAAATTATGCAATTGTTATTCTTAATACAACATACCAAATAAAAAATAAACAACAATACCAGCATAACTAATCCCATCATAACTTATCCCAATATAACTTATGTCGGCGTAACTTATACCGATATAAATCATATTCCAACCAAACGACCCCTTAGGTTTCTTTAGGCAATTAACTAAGATGCGCCATAAGTAATGAGATCACATAGTGTATGTCCCGCGTAATTTAATTTGTAAACCTTTTGATTAGAATAAATCGGTTTGCACCGTGCCAAACAAAAATGACAATTGCATGGCCCTTATTTAGTTAGTTTTTAATTCAACCTTAGAATTCGAGGCATGCCATTTAGCAAATTCCATGGCCCTCGTAAAGTGCAAACGCGTAATTACTTTAGTCGCGTATTTAATAATCTACTTTTCTAAACTCGGGTGCACATTTATGTGACCCAAATCCAAATCCCAACGATGTTAAAACGTGTCAAAAACCATGGGTGCATTTATGTGACGTGGTTCAAGATGTATTTTGATAACGTTGCAATTTTCTCTAAAAATGAATAAAAGTGGTTTAAAACTAAAATTTGCACACAGGTTCATCATTGTTTAAAATCAGATAATTAAGCCAAATATAACAGTTGAGCGACCGTGCTAGAACCACGGAACTCGGGAATGCCTAACACCTTCTCCTGGGTTAACAAAATTCCTTACCCGAATTTTTGGTTTACGGATTGTTAAATAAAGTCAAACCCTTTCCTCGATTCGAGATTTTGAACCGATGACTTGGGACACCATAAATCTCCCAAGTGGCGACTCTGAATCTTTTATAATAAATCCCATTTCGATTGTCCTTTAATTGGAAAAACTCCCTTTATTATACCCCTTCTGGGGGTGTAGTAGGAAAAAAGGAGGTGTGACATTCATGATTTAAATAAAACTTAAACATGCGCAAGAATGCAAACAACTAAAAATTTTACAAAAATTCCTAAAATGACAAATAATTAACAAAAAATCTATCTTCTTGAGATTTTATAGGAGTATTTCGTATAGGGCAAAAATCACGTGCTTACAGCTACCCCTCTTTGCTCGGAGACACGAAGAGTTTTCGGGCAAAGATAAAGTGAGCAATATGAGGAATTTTTGCCCGTTTGAATCTCCATGAGAAGCATTTTTCGAAAAATGTCTGACCGAACCTTGCTTCAAAGGTTGCTTGCATATCCTTGGCTGTAAAGAAATCAGGTCAGTATAGTTCTGGAAGTTTTGGTAGCTGGGACTACCAAAAGCTGTGATTTCACTGCTGTTGCTGCTACTACAGCTTGCTGATCTCCTTATTACACCAAAAGGAAAATCAAAGCTAAGCTAGCTATGCCTATCAACTACGAGTTACAAGATTCCTCTCTATAAATCTCTTGAAGCTTGATCTTGAGTCTTAGATGATTTTGTTGTGGTCCCCGATCTAAATCTTGATGCTCGTAAGTTGTAGGTGCTGGTTCTTTCTTCAGCATTTGGATCAAAGCGGGGCATCCGAAGCTTGTGATTTCAATCAAATTTTGAGCAGTCTGCGTCTTTCTCCATTTCAAACACTTTGAGTTCACTTCTTTTTTGTTCTTTTCTTTTTTTCCTTTATTTTGGAGTTCTGGAAGTTTTGGTAGCTGGGACTACCAAAAGCTGTGATTTCACTGCTGCTGCTGCTACGGCTTGCTGATCTCCTTATTACACCAAAAGGAAAATCAAAGTTAAGCTAGCTATGCCTATCAACTACGAGTTACAAGATTCCTATCTATAAATCTCTTGAAGGTTGATATTGAGTCTTAGATTATTTTGTTATGGTCCCCGATCTAAATCTTGATGCTCGTAAGTTGTAGGTGCTGGTTCTTTCTTCAGCATTTGGATCAAAGCGGGGCATGAGAAGCTTGTGATTTCAATCAAATTTTGAGCAGTCTGCGTCTTTCTCCATTTCAAATACTTTGAGTTCACTTCTTTTTTGTTCTTTTATTTTTTTCCTTTATTCTAGATTGAGACTCATTCTTTCGGTCATCTCGAATCTCATGCCTTGAGGTAAAACCTGTTCGGACACCAAAAATAAACGAACGAAATTTTCTGCCCCAGTTTTCACTAGGAAAATTTTGTGAGTTATTTGCAACACAAAATCTAAACTACTTTTTCATTGAAAGCAATAAAAATCAGGATTGTTTATCCTTGGGAATGAAGCCTTGAATTGGGAGGAATACCAGGTTATGCTGGAAAATGACTGGGTTATGCTGGAAAAGAAAGAGGTCCTCGGGTTATGCCAGGGAGGTGGAGAGTTATGCTGGGATTGAAAGAAAAAAGGCTCCTTGGGTTATGCCAGGGAGGTCCACGGGTTATGCTGGGATTGAAAGAAAAAGGCTCCTTGGGTTATGCCGGGTAGGTCCACGGGTTATGCCGGGATTGAAAAAAGGCTCATTGGGTTACGCCAGGGAGATCCGCGGGTTATGCCGGGATAAGAAAGAAAAAAGGCTCCTTGGGTTATTCCAGGGAGATCCGCGGGTTATGCCGGGATAAGAAAGAAAAAAGGCTTCTTGGGTTATGCCAGGGAGATCCGTGGGTTATGCCGGGATAAGAAAGAAAGAAGGCTCCTTGGGTTATGCCAGGGAGATCTATGGGTTATGCCGGGATAAGAAAGAAAGAAGGCTCCTTGGGTTATGCCAAGGAAATCCGCGGGTTATGCCGGGATAAGAAAGAAAGAAGGCTCCTTGGGTTATGCCAGGGAGATCCGCGAGTTATGACGGGATAAGAAAGAAAAAGGGCTCCTTGGGTTATGCCAGGGAGGTCCACGGGTTATGCCAGGAGAAAAGGAAAAAGGCTCATTGGGTTATGCCAGGGAGATCTGCGGGTTATTCCGGGATAAGAAAGAAAAAAGGCTCCTTGGGCTATGCCAGGGAGATCCGCGGGTTATGCCGAGATAAAAGAAAAAAGGTCATCGGGTTATGCCGGGGATATCTAAGGAATGGGGGCCCTATGCTACCATGATTTTGAATTTTTCTTCCTCTCTTTTTTTTTAAATGCAGGAAAGAATTTGAAGGAGACTTCCCTTTTGGATTGATTATTGTTGCAGAGCTATTTCTAGCCCTTGTGCAGTTTCTTTTGGTTGCACCTGCTTCTTGCACGGTTGCTTTGGATTACACCTGTTTCATGTTTTCAAACAAAGAAGAATTGTTAGTTTGAAACGGTGGTTGGTTTTGTGGCCTTGATTGTTTTATCCCGGCCCGGCTTCTTTGATGAAGATCTCAATTACAACTGCTCGTTTCCTAGGGACCGATTTTATTTCAGGCTCTGGAGAACCTCTGATTTTTTCAGATTTTTCCATGACGGTTGGTCGGTAGAACTCAACCTTTTCGACTTTATTTTGCCTCCGCAGGCCTTTCATTTCTGATATTCCTTTCCTTTTCTTTTTATCTTTTTTTTTGTTTTCTTTTTTTTCGAAGCATCAGGGAACTTTTGGCTCCTCAAACTTACTACAATGTCTAGTCGCGTGGGACATACCTTTTCCAACTTTATTTTGTCTTCGTAGGCCTTTTATTCTGGTTCCGAGAGTTCTGATTTCGAAGCATCGGCGTCATGGCCAGTCGAGACCAACTTGATGCCCCCGATGAGGTTGGGTGCCTTTTTGCACATTAGCTCGTGTCAAATGAGAACCCTGTAAATCAGTATTGCCATCCTTTCTTTGTCTTAGTTTCAGAACAGTGTTAGATTAAAAGGGATTCAAAGAAAACAAACAATGGAATGGAAAATGAGTTTTAAAACAAGAAGTGTCCCTTTCGGGGAAAGGAAAGGAGGACTTATCTAGAGTACATGCGGACTTCAATGAACATGACATGCCTTTTGGACTGGATGCCTGATCTGTTTTAACCGTCCAACTCTTAGAAATTCGTCACAACTTTTACTTCAAAATTTGAGAAATCTTGCCAGAACTTTGTCGATGCCGATGGCTGCGAGGATCTTCTTTTCGATTAATGGGGCCCTTTGCAGGTTTTCACTAGCTGACCTCTCTCATTTCTCTTCTCACCATCGCCTTATAGTGCCCGTATGGGTTTTCACTAACAAGACTCTCTCATTTTGATTTTTCTCTGCTTACCATCGCCTTACGGTGCCCGTGTGGGTTTTCACCAATAAGACTCTCTCATTTTATTTCTCTCATTTTGGTTGTATCGGATCCAAGTAGATGCATTCTCCGATCCTTGAATCATTCTCACCGATTGATCGAAAGGACTTGAACAGGATTTGGGGTAAGAAGAGATTGGGTGGAATTACAACTTTGGAACCTCTCTGGCGAACCGTCGCCGAACCATTATAACTTTTGCCCCAGTTTCACTTTCGGGGGAACCTTGGATTTTTAGTTTGGTGTGACTGAACCCCGGAGAGAGGCTGTCTACGTATCCTTTCAGAATCAATTCGAACGTAGTTCTGGGAAAACTTTGCTTTTGATTTTTTTGTTTTTGTTTTCTTTTTCTTTCTCCTTCATTTTTCATTTAATTTCCTTTTTTTCTTCTCTTTTTTTAATCTTTTCTCTTCTTTTTTTTATTTTCTTTGCCTTTTCTTCCTTTTTTATATATTTTCTTTTTCTTCTCTTTTTTTTCATTTTTTTCTTCAATTTCTTTTTTGTATAAACACTTTCAGGTTCCAAAAAGGGTAATCGAAGAAAAGTAACAGGCTCAATGGGTTTGCAAAGGGTTGATAGTGTTTGGATAGTGAGAAAGAAAGCCTTCTTCATCCCATCCGGAGAACACTAATGCTATATATAGGATCCAATTGAGTACCTTTTGACTGCATTTGCATTGACAGTTGTTTCAGGGACATTTCCTTCGATGTGCCCCAAGTACAATGCACTCTTTTGGCAGTACTCTTGTTGTATTGTATGGACCTTTCCAATTCTGGAACCAATTTTCCTTCAGTTGTTCAAACTCTTTGTTTTATTTCCTCAAACTTATCTTCTTTGCATTTCGACTCTTGATTCATTATTTCGAAGTTTGACAGTGTTTTGGGATCTGGGCATGAAGTCCGCAAGCATGTCATGTTATTGAAATCTACATTTTACAGAACTGAAAAGAGAATAAGAAAAATAACAAGATTAAAAAAAAAAGACATTCCTGGACAATGAAATATTAATTTCATTTGATTTTTTTTTTTTGACTTTTTGATTTTTTTTTCAGTTTTGAAGATAGAAGGGTTTACATCGGAAAGTAAGACAATAAAGTAAAACATCTGGATCACATCCTGAGATAATCCGGACGAAGAAAGGATAGCAAGACTGGCTACCGAGACTCTCGTCTGATGGGGAACTTTCAGGCTTGGCAACCGTTTTTTGGCTTTTCTTCTGTCTCGACAATGGCTGCAATAGCCTTCAGTGCCAGATCAAATTCCTCAGCTTCACAGATCATTCCGACTACTGGCTCGATGTTGTGGGCAGGCAACAGATTGCTCATCATATCAGGAGCTTCTTCATCTTGGAAAATAATTCTTTCAGCTTCAATCAAATCCTCAACTGCCCTTTTGAGGGTCCAACAGTCCTTTGTACTGTGTCCCACTACTCCAAAGTGGTATTCACATATAGCATCAGCTCGGTGCGAGGGAGAGTCGGGGTTCGGCCAGTTCGGTGCCACTGGCTGCAATAAATTTAGCCTGATTAGCTTTTGGAACAAGCTTGAATATGATTCACCAATAGGGGTGAACTGATTCTTTCTGAAAGACTCTTTTGGGCGAGGATTGTATTGGGGATCATTTGGTTGAGGATTATATGGTGCTTTGTAATGATAGGCATTTCTGGGAGGTGGAGCTCAGTTTTGTGTATAATGTTGTGGCAGCGTGTAAGATTGCACACTCATCACCGTATAGGGAGGCGGTGCCATGGCATAAGCAGCATCTGGGAGGGAGTAATAATGTTGATAGACCATAGGAGGCACATATGACTAGTTGAATGACCTGCGGTGCCCCCTCGAGCTTGAAACCATCATGACTCCCTCTTCATTCCCATTTCTATTTATCAAACTCTTCAAACCATTCTGAGCAGCCTGTGATGTGGCCTTAATAGCAGCATGACTCAAGATTCGACCTGTTTTTAAACCGTTCTCAACCATTTCCCCAATTTGATAGCCTCAGCGAATGGTTTGCCCACAGCAGACATCATGTTCTGGAAGTAGTCGGCCTCTAAGGCCTATAGAAAGACCGTGACCATTTCAATTTCGTCCATTGGAGGCTTTACCCTGGAAGCTTGCTCATGCCATCTGACAGCGTATTCGCGGAAGCTTTCCTCGGTTTCCTTTTTCAATTTGGACAAAGAGTTTCTGTCTGGAGCGATGTCCACATTATACTGGAACTGGCGAACAAAATCTCAGGCCATATCGTCCCACACGTGCCAATGAGTAATTTCTTGATCCGCATACCACTCAGAAGCGATTCCGATGAGTCTTTCCCCAAAATAGGCCATTATCAGCTCCTTTTTTCCACTAGTACCCCTCAACTGGTTACAATATCGTTTCAGATGAGCGACCGGGTCTCCGTGTCCATTGTACTTCTCAAATTTTGGCATCTTGAAACCAGCTGGCCAGTGGACATAGGGAAACATACAGAGGTCAGGGTATGAGACACTCTTTTGACAACTCAGACCTTGCATGTTTTTCAGGCTTTGTTCCAGGCTCTTCATCTTCCGAGCCATTTCCTCTTGTTCAGGATTTTTAACAACCTTTTCTTGCTCCGCCGAGAAGTCATATTGTGGAGGTTGACTGAAAGAGTATGTGGTCACATATGTTACTTCTGGTTGAAGCTGTGGACCCTGAAAGGTTAACATTAGAGGTGGTGCCCTTGGAGTCGGTGCCTGGCGGCGAACCACAAAAGGCATTGTCACACCTCATTTTTATGCTTACACCCCTCGAGAGGGCGTAAAGGAGTTTTTTCATTTAAAGGACAATCGGAACGAGATTTATTATTAAATTTCAGAGTCGCCACTTGGGAGATTAATGGTGTCCCAAGTCACCGGTTGAATCCCGAACCAAGGAAAATATGACTCTGTTAACAGTCCGCGAACCAGAAATCCGAATAAGGAATTCTGTTAACCCGGGAGAAGGTGTTAGGCATTTTCGGATTCCGTGGTTCTAGCACGATCGCTCAACTGTTGTATTTAATTATATCTGATTTCAAAACATGTTTTATTCTATGCGCCTTTTTATTGATAATCCGCTTTTATTATATATTTATTTTTACAAGAATTGCAACGTCGTAAAAATGTATCTCGAACCACGCCGTACCAGTACGCCCGTGGCTTTTGACACATTTCAACTTCGTT
This sequence comes from Nicotiana glauca, assembly GCA_026770625.1. Lineage (NCBI taxonomy): Eukaryota > Viridiplantae > Streptophyta > Magnoliopsida > Solanales > Solanaceae > Nicotiana > Nicotiana glauca. Next base: position 49,173 of record MU763011.1, on the reverse strand, counting down.
GAGATTTGGATTTGGGTCACATAAATGTGCACCCGTATTTTGGAAAGTAATATTATTAAAATACACGCCTAAAGCAACTGCGAGTTATTATATTTGGGGAAGACCATGAAATTCGCTACATAGTCCGCCCGAATTCTAAGCATTTTATATATCCTTTATTGAGGGCCCTGCATTTTATGCATTTTTTTGGCGAGGCTCATCTTATTTTTATTAAAGGTAAACTAACAATCTAAAATTCTCTATTTATTTGTCTCTAATAGTCAATTAATTAACGAATATAAATTCGAATCTCGAATTCAAGTCCAAATTCAAACAAAAGGGTGAAACCTTTTAGCTTGAACCCTCTACCTAATTCAAAATCCGATTTCATATTTTATGGATTAATTTTCCATATTCCTAATTATTTTATTTTTTAGTATTATTATATGTGAACCCTTTAATTTTTACTTTTAGCTTTAACAAAGCTTTAGAGATTCAAGCTTGGTCCAGGTCATGCAAGTTGAGCTTTGTCCCAATACGGCTTAACTCCTATCTACACAGAATGAAAAAATATTTTTTGGGCCTGGGCATACGCAGTAAAAATGTGCATGACTAATTGGGCCGTTATATTTAGGTCCAGAATTCAAATTCGAACGAAAACCATTTTTATACTTAATCATGAAACAAAACGAATTTAATAGAACAACACACTGCAAATCATTTCAATTCAATCAATTACTACCATTATTCTACTATTAGTCACTCAAAATTGTATAAGGATCAACCACAAATTTAGAATCCTACTTGGCTAAACTGAGATTTTATCTCTAATTATTTATACTTTTATACTGCCAAAACTTCAGAACAATTCGATACTGCAGCACGGTATTGTTTAATTACTAATTAACAATGAAAATAACAACTACAAGTATTATGAGTTTATGAAAGCAACCAATAAGACATTAACCAACACTGTCATGTACTTATCCTGCTAACCTAATTATCAACCTTTTATATGAATTTGGCAAACAGTAGTATACACAGTCCAGTTCAGTTTATTTATACAATCCTATGAATGTAATAACAATTTAAAATAACAACATCATCAAATTGATACTCAAACGCGTCAATTGACATTTGAAATTAAACTGAATTTTAGGCCTTTAACATCACGAATTTATACTGCAACTCATAGCCCTCAATGACAAAGATGTGTACCTGAATATAGAACAACGAAGAAAGTAAGGATAAGCTTCAGTTATACAGCAACAGCAACAGGATCGAAAAATCCAGTCACAACCTCAGAATACCCCAGATCAAACCACAACATGAGATTTTGACCAGAAAAAATAACTCGACCAGTCCAGTGCAATTTCACAGAGTTTTGAATACTAAAATCAAAGAAGATCAATGCAAAGCCTTCAAGTTTAACTAAATGATCAATGAAACAGTGATGTTTTGGGATTTTCTACTACTTTCTAATATTTTTGAGTTTTTGGAAGCTATGAATTACGAATTTGAGTAGAGATTGTTTTAGGGAGAAATTTTCAGATTCTGAAACTTGTAAAACAAGGCATATCAATGCCTATTTATAGATGTAAATCTGGAGGGAAACTCAAATTTGAGTATTTGTACATTAGTTCCTCTTTTATCTCAATTATACCCTTTATTTTAAACTTGTAATACAATTAGCTACACTTATTTATTAAGAACTATACTAATATCCCAATCTAGAATATTCTATTCTATTGTAATTCCTTATTTACCCTCACTTCACGATAAAAATTACTAAACTACCATTTTATGCCCCTATTACCCCTAAAATTGCATCATTACTACTATTAAACCATTTTCTATACCAAAAATATCCGCCCTTCCTTTTATTAATTACTGCTAAACCCTGCCCCCTTGATTGTCGGATTTTAACCATTAATTATCCAATTCTATAATCCTATTTATCAAAATTAATACTGATATCAGAAATGAACAATTAAAATCATACTGCCAATGAACATAACAAACCAAAAAGAAATCTAATTAACTACTGATTATCTAACTATTTAACTAACTAAAAGTAATCAAAACAAATAACTCATCTGAATAATGATTATCCTAATTATTAAAACCTAACAGTGTTAACAAAAATTTAACAATACTATTTTTAAAAGCAGAAATTAAACAAACCCTAATAAAACTAATAACAAAATGTTGACAGAAATCATGAAAACAAACACATGCAAAAATAAAAGAAAATTAAAACAGCAATAGAGAAGAAGATTAAAGAACTTATCTAGGGTTTCTTTTTTTATCAGACTTCTAATCCTTGTTCCAACCACGCCTGAGCCAAATCTTGTTTGAATCCTTTGGGATTTATGATCCGTAAAATCCCAAACGGTGTGTTTTCCAAAAGAAAACACCTATTTGGGGTGTTACGGTCATGAATTCCCAGAGATTGGATCGGGGTTCTTGATCAGAGAATCTTGAATTTAATATTTGAGGCATTCTGGTGATATTTGAGGACTATGGTTTGGATATTTAGGATAAGAAGGTGAAGGCGAGTCTACGGTGTAAATTTGGGGTAATTTGGGGTAAGTGTTTTTCGCCGGAGTTAGGATTCCGACGAGACAAAATTTGATATTCGAACAGAAGGGGGGATATTCGAAAGAAATCAAGTAGAGGGGTGGAAAGAGGGGTTCACGGCGGTTATATGGTGTAATTTTGGTGAAGTTTGGCATAGGGTGTGTTTCCCGCCAGCGAGGGTTCCGGCGGGATCTGTGGAAGAACAGGGCGGCTATGATTTGTTATAATGAAGAGATGAGGGTAATGTTTGATTTTTTAAGACATATTAATTAATTATGGGAGTAGGATCTAAAGCCGTCGGATCATATGATTTTGAAGGGCTCAGATTCGCTTGGCACTCAAACGGTGTCGTTTGGTTTATGAGAGATCAGGCTGTGACCGTTGGATCATGGGTAATCAATGGCTGGGATTTAATAACGCCAAACGGTGTCGTTTTGATTAGTTGAGGCTGACCGGGTTTGGGTAAAATTGGACCTGGACTGGGGCGTATGTGATGGGTATTTGGGCTAGGAAATAATGAGCCCAACAGCTTTTTCATTTTTCTACTTTACTTTAATTGTTTTCTCCTTATTTAAAAATTTGTATTTTTGTGTTATTTATTTTTTCTGATTTTTGTGGAGATGTAAGAAAATTAAACTAGAAATTAAACTAAAATATTTTAATGCATAAAATTGTTCTAAAACTAAATCAAGACAATTTCACAATTAAAATGCAAAAATGCTAAATGAACTATTTTTATGATTTTCTTTAAATTTCTTAAATGAATTAACACCTACTTAATACTAAAAATGTGAAATTAAATTCCTAAATGCAAATGCACAGAAAATGCAACAAAATTCCTAAAAATTGTAAAATTATTTTATTTGGAAACTTTTGGAATAATTTGCTTAGGGTAAAAATCACGTGCTCACAGGCATGCCAGGATCATTGGAGGGCATTGGAAGGTGCCCGCATGGGATGAGCGGGTTGGGCATCGGGGAATTGGTAACCTCACGTGACCTGGGGATCAACTCGGGGAACCCAGGGATTGCACTTGGCGGTTCCCTACCATTAGACCATGCGTCCCATATTTTCCATATGCGGAGACGCAACATCTTGTTCTCTTCAATAGCTGCTGATTCTAGCTGCAAAGTAGCCGATGCTGGGCTATCCTCAGGACTGATGATCGGTAGATTTCTTGCGGAGGCCATCTGTGCTTGTGGATCTTGTGAAGGAGGAGGCTAGACTACCAACAAAACCAACCACCAAAACCTGGCTAATTTGCACATCCAACAACCTTGTTAGTTTTGAAATATTTAACATATGAAAAATCGCATGTTGGGATGCAATGCACCTAACAATTAAAAGCTTCTACCGTGTGTTTGAATGGTTGCATATTTCATCCCGGCCTTAACTAACTCTTTCGGTATGGACCTCTTTCTTCATTTCTGCCTCTCTTTAATCACTCTTGATTTTTTCTTTCATCTCGTTTTTGCTGCTCTTTTTTTTTTGTAACTCTTTTATTTTCTTGTTTCTCTCTCCTTTTTTTCTTTTTTTTCACTCAATTTTTTTCAATTTAATTTTTCACTCAGTTTATTTTATGCCTATGGTCGAATCTGATGGGGATTGCCTACGTATCATGACCCCGCATGAATCAGATCTTACGTAGTTTGGGAAGATCGAGAATAGTGTAAATAAGCTAACTCTTTTTTTTTTGAATTTTGAGAGAAATGCTTTAAAAGAAGAAAGGAAATTTTTTTTTTTTTTTTTTGGAAAATTAATTCAAAATGAAGGAAACCCGTATTTTTGAATTTTGATTTTTATTGATTTTTCCTTTTATTCTTTTTCCATATGAAAGACTTTAGAAAGAAGGAAACTGTTTTTGAGTTTAAAATTTTTTTTTTTTTTTGAATTTTCTAAGGAGAGATTTTTAAATAAAGAACTAAAAGAAAATATTTTTGGATTTTTTTTAAAAATTGGGGTCGGAACCGATGAAGTTTGCCTACGTATCTCACATCCGGTGAGAATCAGACCCGCGTAGTTCGGTCAGATTTGACAAAACCAACTATTTTTTTAAAACAAAACCTTTCTTTTTCTTTTATTTTCTCAAAAATCTGGCAGAGTTTCAGTACTATTTGGATATTGATTTTTCAAAACAAGTGATTACCCTAACATTGCTATTCTCTTTTCAACTCTCTCCCATTATTTACAAGCCGGCCAACATGCAGATCCGAAGAAAATAAATGCACAAGTAGCAATTAAGATGCATCAGGATGGTCTTTTCATTTCAGGTCACCTGTCCTAGACGAACTCAACCCCTGTGTTGAGTCCTCTAAGTCAAATGCACGTGATGCAAACAAACGTTCCCACTAGGGATCCGACATGAGGCTTTGTTATACTAGGTTTAAAATCTGGGTTTATTGTACTAGACCTGGCTTACGCGAGCGGACAACTCAAGCTCGAATTCTTGAACCTTGAACTGAAATTCTGGGTTCGTATCCCCAGCAGAGTCGCCAGACCTGTCACACCTCCTTTTTTACACACCACCCTGAAGGATAGTGTATAAGGGAGTTTTCCCACTTTAAGTGACATTATTCGAAATGGTATTATTTATTCAATTTAGAGTCGCCACTTGGGATAGTTTATTTGGTGTCCCAAGTCACCAATTTATTTTGAATCCCAAATCGAGGAAATTCTACTTTCCTTTTGAAGTCTGTGAACCAGAAATTCTGAATAAGGAATTCTGTTAACCCGAGGGAAGGTGTTAGACATCCTCGGATTCCGTGGTTCTAGCACTGTCGCTTAAACTACTATAATTGGCCTATTAACTGATTTTAATACATGTTTTAGCCTACGGTACAATTTTAACTTTATAATCGCTTTTATTCATTTTAAAGAAGATTTAACGTCGTTTAAAACATGTCTTTGGACAGCGTCACATGAAATGCACCCGCAATCCGAAACACATTTTATTCAGTATTATTAAGATTTGGATTTGGGTCACATGAAATGCGCACCCGAGTTTAGGAATGTGAATTATTAAAATAACGCACTTAAAGCAACTACGCGTTTTTAACTTTGCGAGGGCCATGGAAAATTTGCTAAATGGCACACCTCGAGTTCTAAGGAGTTAGTGTTAATTACATGAGGGCCATGGGCTTAGGGGATTTTATTTGGCATGGCACGCCTCAAATTTTCAAATTCCATGCTTAAAGAATTAGAGTAAAAATTCTTGGGAAAAAACAGTGTTACCCAACATCCCTAACAACTCATGAATCCAACCTTTTGTTTTGAATGCTGCTATCCAACATTTACTATGGAAATTAAATTTTATAATACTAATGAACTAAAAAAGGACGAAATGAAATAACACACATCCTAGTTAAACATAAACGTATAAATCCTTAACCTTATATGATACACAACTGAGTTGAGATGTAAATGCTAGTATATCAAAGTCACTAGCTTGTCTACAGAACATTATGAAATTAGATCATGCTGTAAAAAACAAAAGCACACATCGGAAAAGAATTAAATACGCCAACTGAGGAGGAGATACTTTTCATAGCCAATTTAGCAAAAGAAAATATACAACAAAGCATTCAAAAGGAGGGTAATTAACATGATAGATGAGTAACTCCTAAATACTAATAGCATGAGGGTAATTTATGATCTAATGCAAAGTCATATTAAAGCCTTATAAGATGAAGAGCTGGAGAAACGGAAGAAATCCCAAGGAATGGTAATTAGAGAGCTTAAGCTTTCTATAATTATTACGGTACAAAAGGAACAGACACTTCAAATCTTGAAGGTAGGCTTGGCACACTCCAGGTATTTCTGCTCAAAATTAAAATTGAACCAATACAAACAAACTTCAAAGTATTCGATGCTCTTCTTTTCTTTCTTTTTTTTTTAAAAAAAAAAAACTAAATTCGCTTGTTGGAATAATACACTACATAATAGGAGCAGATCAACTCAACTTTACTGTACTAACATGAGAGTTCCAAAGTTATGCCTGATTTCATAGAAAATAGGAGTTGCCATTTCATAAACCAACAGACTAACATTTAACAGAACATGAGCACAAATCAAGGCCAACCATCAATTCAGAGGTGAAAGAAACATATGTTTATTAATGGAAATCCAAATACCAAATCTAAAATAATAAGAGCAAATACCTTGACAACAATGAAATGAGCTTAAAGATTGCTAAATAAAGGCCGAAAAGGCAGCTACAAGTCAAATTCTCAGCTCATAAACAGAACAACACTTCCTACAGCTCCAATACCACTCGAAATTCCGGAAAATTGAAGTAAAAGAGCAGAAGATGATGAAGAAGCTAGAAAACAGCCATTTCCTTCTCAGAGGGGGCGGGGTCCCTCTTCTTCGTGTGTGTATAATCTGATAGTGTTAGGTCTAGGTTTTAATGGGAGGGTTTGGGAAATGGGTTATTGGGCCAGGCGGGTATGGGTAGGGACATTGGGCTAGTGGTTGTTTAAAGATGGCCCAATTTCAATTCTTTTCCAATTCTTTTTTTTATTTCAAATTTTCCTTTTCTTTTAATTAAAATCCTACAAATTGAAAAATCCTAAATTATTTAAAATGTGAAATTAAACTAATTAACGAATTATAAAAATTATAAAATCTACTTAATCCTAAATTAAAAGAGAAAAAATCAATAAAAGAAAAAAGTGTAAAAATAAAGCATTTTTTTTGTGATTTTCGATTTTTATAAAATAAATAATTACTAATTAATCCTAAAAATGTAAAGATAAATCCTAAATGTCATGCGTGGTATTTTTGGTATTTTCATAATTTAAATAAAACTTAAACATGCGAAAAAATGCAAACAACTAAAAATTCTACAAAAATTCCTAAAATGACAAATAATTAACAAAAAATCTATTTTCTTGAGATTATATAGGAGTATTTCGTATAGGGCAAAAATCATGTGCTTACAGCCATGAGTTTTTAAACATCTTCTCGAAGCTTCTTTAACTTTGCTTTCAAAAAAAAATACTCTTCATATTTTCCGATTAGGGTTTTTCCTTCAAGTTTTTCTTTTCAAAATCTTTTCTCTGATTTTTATGTGTCTGTGATTTACTATGTTTTGTTCATATTATTTTCCTATCTGAGTTAGCATATTGAAAACCCTAGTTACTTTGGGTTCATTCGAGTTCTGAAGCTGTTTGTTAGATAAGTGCTTGTTTGGTTAAGTTATTGTTAGATTTATTTGATTATCATCTTTTAAGCTTGGCTATTGTTGGAGGAACCTATGTCTTTGGGTTTGAGACTGCTCGTTTGAATACCTGACTCGACTTGAGGTTCCTTATTTCGGAATCTCTTTTTTTTATGTGATTCCTCTAATTCTGGGTTTTTACTATCTTTTAAACTTGACTATGCTTGAAACCCTAACTTTTCAAAAGGTTTCTCATCTTTTACTGTGACACCCTTTGCATGCTTTCGATATTCTATTTTTTCTTCACAATTGATTCAATGTGACTCGACCTCCTAGACTATCATGTTTCGAATGTTTGCTATCTACTGAACTTTGTGCTACTATTGCATGCTGTTTCTTTTGCCAAAGGTTTGGTCTCGCATATTTAGTGTTTGTGCACTCTATTTATATATTGAGGTTCCTTATTTGATTGATCTTCAATCTTGGGACTGATTTCAAACTTTTCTTTTGTGAAACTCTAATTTCACTCGCCTTTTAAAGCTAATTGATTCCTGTCCTTATTTTGCCCTGCTGAATCTTTTTCCCAAAATAAGTATATTTCTGTACTTAGACTCGGATTTTGTTTCCTTATTTTGAATTTGTTAGCCCCATTAAACAAGGGATTCCTCAATTAAAGGGGAATTACTTGGTTGATTGATTCTGACTGTTGATTATTTTCATACTTGTATTAAACTTTACTTATTACCTTATTTCTCACATGTTTTCAAAAGGCTATAAATACCCTGCACCCCTCTTATTTCAAACACATGAACACAAGGAATAAAATACTTGAGTTCATAACACACACTCCACTAAAATCTCTCTTTCCTCTGTTGCTACTTGTGTTGCTACCTTACCTAGCCGGCTGAAAGCCAAGGCTAGGCTATGGGAACTTGCTTACTTTTTTTCTGCATTTGCTTCTTTACTGGTATGCTCTAATTAACTTTCCAGGATTAACAACAACATGTTTTCTTTGCTCTTTCCTTCACTCTTGCCTATTTCTGTTTGTGTTTTAATCAAGTTGCATTATTAAGCATGTTGTAGTCTGTCCCTTCCTTTTCTGAAGTCATGTTTCCCTTATGTATGAACTCTGTCAATCATTTATGAGCCCCAAACCATGTATCCCCTATGTGTTCCTTGGTTGGTTTGAGGGCATATCAGCATTAGACATTGTTGTGCATGACCCAAACCTGACCCTCCTTGATCACATACTTTATATCCTTTTTATGTGTGTGTCCTCTGCTGGTTATGGGCATGCCAGCATCACTTATTGCTGTGCATGCCCAGATTTTGACCCCTCCTAGGGTATGCTGTTTGCAATCCCTTTGAGCAATTACTAATGATGTATAATTTTAGCTTTTACTATTACTTCTTTCCAAACTACCATTCCCCCTTACTATTCTCAACCCAGTTTTTAAAACAAATCTCTGCTTCTGCACTTCCACTATACTCTTAGACTTAGGTTCTACCCCTCTTATGTGAGCCTTGCCTTGGGACTCATGAGCTCCCTCTGAACTTGGACACATAAGGGTTGGCCCTTCCACATTGCACTCATCTCTATCTAGTTATGCAACTTGGGTGTGAGCACTGCTCGGGTCCTCTTGAGACCCTTAGGGAACTTTGATCACACTCAAGACCATAACTCAGAGAGAAAGTCAAAATCATGCTTCCTTTGGTTGTAACTTTTTCTTTTATACTTCCTTGATATAATTCATTATTAAGTTTGTAATAATTTGTAACAAACATTGGGGTTGGCTAGTGAAAAGAGTTAGGTAATTATGCATGCTTAAGGGTAGAAATCATGCCTATAAGATCTGTTGTTTTATATTCTGCATGTTTAACTCTGCATTTAGGTATCATGCCTATACGATCCGTTTTTTAAATTATGTATGTTTAATTCTCCATTTAGATAACATGTCTATAAGACCTGTTTTCACTAAAATTCTGCATGTTCTACATCTAGAGAGTATGCCAATAGGACCTAAATACTGCATATTTAAACTTGCATCTAGAGAACCTGCCCATAGGACTTGCTTAAATTCTGCATGTTGTTGTCACATTTAGACACCATGTTCTTAGGATCTAAATGGTTAAAATCAGATATCATGTCCATAAGGTTAAGAATCAGTACTTCTTTTTGTAGAAATCATGTCTATAGGAATAAAATGAGCAATACTAGATATCCTGCCTATAAGATCTGACACCAATTTAAAATCAGCTCGACTCTGAACCAGTTTTAAATAACCTTCCCCCTTTATTTAACGCGGTTTAGAAAGCATGCCTATAAGATTTCCAAATCGTTCGGTTAAAACTGTTATTGCTTGGCCACATGCTGAATCAGTAGTAGATACCATATTCATAGGATCTCACCTCAAACACTTAGGCAAGCTTTAGGTGATAACAATAGTAAAAAAAATGAAATCCGCCTTCGTTAAGTAGTAATTTCTACAACCAGCAGGCAGGCCTGATTCGGACTTCTTATCTGAGTTATTTAATAAACGGGTATGTCTCAACAATTGGAACTCCCCCTTGCCTTAGTATTTTTTTAAAATCCAGACCCTGATTGTGTTTAAGTCATGCTATTTATGTGCTTTGTTTGAGGAGGTATACATGAGCCTCTTATTTGTTTACATGTTTCCCTAATGTGCAGTCCCTATATGTTTTGCATGCCGCCTTAGCTTTTTCACCTTTGAAACTTCAAAGTCAGCCTATATCCCTCCCCTTTAAAAATAGTAGTCCTAAGTGCCTCTGGGACTGATAAGAATGTGACGAGTAATATCATGCAATAGTGGTCGAGACCAATCCGCGCTTTAGTACCTTAACGGGGTGGGAATGGTAGATATGGATATGATGACCAGTACGCTAATACCACGTGTATACCCTGTTTAGAGGAGTGTCATACCGGGTATCGCATTGATGTGATCCATATTAAATATAAACCTAGGACCCCTTTTTCCCTTTTATTTGCAAACTTCTTTTCAAAACTCTTCTTTTAATTGTTCTTTCGAACTCCTATGTGTTTAAATTTAAATCCCCTACTATTTGATCCTATACTTGTCTATTTGCTAAATTGCACAAATTCACAAGAAACTGTCTGGTCGGGAACCACACTAGTGGATCCTGAGGGGTGCCTAACACCTTCCCCTTAGGATAATTTCAAGCCCTTACAATTTCTCTAGTTATCAAACGAACTTAGAAGTGAACCCTTATAGGTGTCCTAATGCACCTTAAATCATTTGGTAGCGACTCTTCAAATGCAAAACCCAGTTCCCAAAAGGAATGAGTTGTCCCATACCAAATGTCAAAAACTCGATCTCCCGATTGCATTAAGAGGGAAAAAGGGGGCGCGACAGGCATCATAGAAAAAATACGAGAACTTTGTAATCCACTCCGAGTCACCAACAACTGCATACCTAATTAGCCAAGAACTTTCCATTTGATCCCATCCAGGAGAAAATCACTATACATCACATGTTCCTCACGCCAGTAGGAAATATACATCTCTAACTGTGATAGAACCCATCAAGAACTCTTTGAATCCCATTTGCACATAACCAAACCTTTAGGTCTGAATTCCTATAACTCAACCAAGCTACGCATGCCGTCAAAACACAAGAGTCTCACCACAAAACACCTGTAGAGACTAGCCACGTCATAAGTACCCAAGGAACCGATTATATCCATTACTGTGCCGATCCAACCTACTTCCAAGTTGTCCTATATTCTTTCCTTTTGAATTACCTTCAAATTGATACTTCTCCTCGCCATAATACCACAATATTCGACCAAGACTCACACACGAGATCCTAGCATAAAACCACATTGCCCTAAGGCTCATAAGTCGTTGAATGCTCTCTTAAACACCCCAAAAGTACCACAATCGAGATACCCACTCTAAAGAGACCTTCTATGAATTTAAAGTTGCTCATCTTAACTTCCTGATACTGAATGGAGAATCCATAATAATATAGAAATACTGCGAGTCTCGACACCATCCAATGAAGAACCCCAGTCCCTAGCCATATACAAACCCCAAAACTTTCCAATTGCTACATTTAAATCTTGAATCCATCAGGACCATTATCAAGAGTCTTCTACCCTGCTCAAATCTCAATTATACCGACCAAATAGAAAGAATGGCTTGTGCCCTATTAGCACACCAACACTTAAGGAAGTGACCCTACATTAATGCAACCAAACAATTTCCTACTCCATGCACACTACATCTTTCACGAATAACCACTCAATCCTTCTGAACTCATCTAGAAGACATGAAAGTCTACTTCATTCCATAACTAAACAACATGAAAGGTCCTTCAACACACCCATAACTCGAGATTATACGCCAAATCAAGTCACAGATCAAGCACCAATTTACATCTCAATGAAACTCTTTTCGTCACATTCAAGCCATCTGAGCACTTTTCGTAGTCACATCGTACTCATTACATAGTCGTCCAACCACCAATTCCACCAATAGGGACACTACCGAACAGATAAGTCCAAAAACACATGATCACACAATCAACATTTCTGTGCTCAAGCTACACTCGAAAATTGGCCTCGAGTCCTCCAGACTGGCCCATCATCAGCATACTGAAATCATATCTGGCATCTCATCCCGGGAATCACAAGTCATCGATGCACAGCTAATATCGAGCGCTCATGTGTGCATACGAATGCGTGGAAGGAATTCAAAGAGTTACGTTTCAAGCTGAATCAATGTCGCACGATAAGGAAAGAAAGATGGGAATTATATCCTAAATGCCATGTAGCCTCTCGAAGATTGGTATGGACGTCATCATACTAATCCGCAAGACTCTACTAGACACTTGCTCATGACTAGTAGAACCTATAAACCTAGAGCTCTGATACCAATTTGTCACAACCCAAAATTCGCTAGTCGTGATGGCACCTAATCCACCACTAGGTAAGCCAACTAATAGCTTTCCAATTCAATAATAGTAACAAGACAATCAAATAAAGTAATTATCTGAATCTTAAACCTTTCCCAAGAACTGGTAGTACAATTCACGAGCTTCTAAGAATAGAGTTTACAAAACTGATATGAACTAGATACACCTTCTATTTGAAAAGAACATAAACAAAGTTTTAAAATCTAAGGCTACCATGAACAAGAGGCAGCTACAATAGGGACGCGGGTACATCTTCCAATCCAGCTCTCGTCGAACACAACAACATCGACATCCAAAATTTGCACGCAATGTGCAAAAAGTGTAGTATGAGTACAATCGACCCCTTGTACCCAATAAGTAACAAACCTAGCCTTAGATTGAAAGTAGTGACGAGCTGAAGTAAATGTCGAGTCCAACACAAATAACCAATAACAATTCATAACAATATAGAACATATAAATAAGGAAGTAACTCAGAGATAAAGTGCTCAGATTTTTCACAGCTTTTTCGAAAATAGTTCCACTTTTAAAGAATATCAATGAAAGCTCAAATTTTTTAACGAAATCGTCATAAAACATGAGATAGTTTGAAAACTGTAATTTTTCTAAAAATTCCTTTCAAAATAAATAAGATGTTTTATTTTATTTTTAGAGAGCAAGTGTGAGATACCTCTCTATGACAATATATCAATGTATGTCAAAAGTCATGAGTGGCGTGATACCGTACAACATGAGTAAAAATGCATCTCTATGTATGCCAATGTCATGTATCTCAAATATGAATCATGTACTCACACTCTCAAAGTACTCAATCTCACTGTCTCACACTTTCCACTCATCATGCTCATTATATATGGCCCATACGACCCAAGTAAATCCATTCTAGAACATATACAACAATGACTATAAGTCACCCAGTACCAAGGAAAAAGGGCAATCCAACCTTGTGGAGAAACCCATCTCCAGGTATCAAATGCAACGGACAAAACCATGTCCAGGGAAATCCATCCCTCAATAATATCATCCACGCTCACTAGAGGTGTGTACAGACTCCGGAGGGGCTCATACAGCCCAAACGTTATCATAATCATCAATATAACCGCTACACTGTGCATACAGATCCCTTAACTGTCACTCATAATTAGGCTCTCGGCCTTGCTCAATCACCAATCTCTCCAGTCTCACCCATGGACTCACTATGTCATGGAAGCTAACCTGGAACAATGATATGATGTATCAATAAATAACAGTTGAGACTGAGATATGATATGAATGCATGAATATGAATGAGTATGAAATATCAATAAAATCAGTGAGACGACATCGAGCAATGACCACTATAGGCCCTAATAATATCAACATATAGCCTAAATATGATATCTAGCATGATTGACAGCTCAGTTACTTTATCACATGGTGAAAACATATATATCAGCAAAAATAGGACCATTATACAGTGCCATGGAAATAACAGAATCACAATTCACAGGGTTCACGCCTACACGCATGTCACCTAGCATGTGCGTCACCTCAATACCAAACATACAACACGAAATTTGGGGTTTCATACCCTCAACACTAAGTTTAGAAGAATTACTTATCTTGAACAAACTAATTCCAACACCGAACAAGCCAAGCGATGCCCCAAAAATGCCATCACGTGCGTAGCGACCTCAGAACGGCTCAAAACTAGCCAAAAGCAACTCAAATACATCAAATAAGGTACAAGGTAGCAATTACAAATAATAAAGATCAAATATTCTACATCAAATCCCAAATCCGGCCAAAAATACACCCGGGCCCACGCTCTAAACTCAATAAAACTCACAAAATTCGATAACTCATTCAATTACTAGTCCAACCATACTAGTTTCACTCAAATCCAACTCCAAATCGGTGTTCAAAAGTCAAAAATTTATATTATGAAATTTAGGCCAAAACCCCCAATTTCCTCTTTAGAATTCATCAACCTAAAGTTAAAATCTAAGATAGATTCATGGAATATAACCAAGACCGAGTAGAGAACACTTACCCCAATTCATATGGTGAAAATTGCTCCAAAAATCGTCTAGATCCGAGTTTGGAAATGTTAAAATGAAGCCAAAATTGCGAACCCTTGTATTTATTATTCTGCCTGGCACTTTCGCTTCTGCGCCACATTAGCAGCTTCTATGACACGAGCTTCGCTTCTGCGGACTCCACTAGCCAACTGACCCCTTGCACATGCGAATCAACATCCGCTTATGCGCAACCGCAGGTGCGCAACTGTTAGTTTGTATGGGTCTATCAAATAGTAGAGTACCTGGTCCATTACAAGTTTCTGCTGAGAACACTTAGTAAAGCAGTAAGTAAATGAGGCAGAAGATTTTTACGTGGAAAAATCCCGCACAGGGGGATGAAAAAACCACGACCTACACCTGTAACTTTACTAACTTGTAATCTTACCTATTACAAGCCACTTTACAATACTTCATATTGCAAAGGATTTACTCAACTAACTTGTGGTACCTTTACCACAAGCCACTTTGTAATTCTACGATTACAAAGACTTTTCCTTATGACTAAATCTAGTCACAACCTAAACTCAACGAGTTTATGGATTTACAAGAGGATTCCTAATCAGTATGCTTCTAAGTAAGCGATTTAGGAGATATAGTAAGTACAATAACAAGGTTACAACTCAACTAGGACAGCAGCAATCAATCTTTTAGGAACTGGTCCGTAGTGGCATTCAACCTTGTCCTTCAAGCTTGAGAGGATGATTTTTCTGTTTTTGGAAGAGGCTTGAATGAGAAACAGAAACCTTCCAGTGATGTCTTTGTATAAAGCTCACTGGGTACATCTTGATCACATCACTTGAAGTGATGTGAGTGCTTTGTTTGGTTAGAGAATGAGTGGGCTGACGATGTATTGCAGTGTTATGTCCAAATGACCATGTACTGCTATATAGGAACCACAAGAGCATCAGGTCCTTATTTGGTTTCTAGCTCCTGAATATGTAGCAGTTCATCTTTTGCTGGAATCCGTTAAAGTTTGCAGCAATCCAAAGTAGGTCAGGTTTCCTATCTAGTTCTTAACAGTAAGTTTGTTAGATCATCAAAACGTAAGGCAAGAGTATTTAAGATCTATCAATTTCCGCATTTTTGATGATGACAAACTTAAACAATTATAAGTTTGGAATTAAGGCACCAAAAACCAGTGTCAAAGAGTTCCCCCCGAGACGATGCCTTAATCTTTCATGGTTAGAGTAGTAGAGCAATTCATAAGAACCAGTTCCCCAATGTGGTTCCCCCTCAGTCCTATATTAGTCTTTCTTTTCCCCCTTTTGGCATCATTAAAAAGAACAACAGCACAAAGAATTCCAGCTAAGCTAACACATGCCACATATGTGCACACAATCATGAGAAAGAATAGAACACAATAAGAAAGTACTAGACATAATAAAAGAGGATTTATATTAATAATTTTTTAATATGCCTCTTCCTTTGAAAAAGGAAGAGGCAGCATTGGACTTGATCACAAGAGCTGTGGTAGTAGTAATACATCCCAACCACACAAAAAATAACAACAAAAACATCCACCAACCATCAACAAAGAACAAGAAAAAAAGAACATATCCAGAAAACTGGTCACTGAAGGGAATCTTAGGGGGCACTAGGAGGTAAAGGCTTGGAAGCTGCAGCAAGTGTCTGGAGAACAAGGTCTATTCGGGCGTTTCCCGACTTTTGCTTGTTGAGTAGTTCAGCCTTCAGGTTCTCAACTTGCACCCTGAGGTCAGCATTTTCTTGGGTCAAACGGATCACATCATCATTCGACATGGGAACTGCTCGGGCTTGCTAGCCTTCCAGGATAGCATTCCTTGCCTTCAATCGACGTATTTCCTCAGTTGCACTGTTCTGGGCATTGATGAGCTGAGACACAGTTGAAGTCTACACCCTCATACTTCTCAATACACTCGCACTCTTCCAAGGTTGTCTGTGAGAATGTCTGCTTACGGGTCCCTACTTTACCTGTTCCTAGTGGAACCTCAAAGTATTTGAACACTTGCGTGAGCAAGAATTCATAGGGAAGCCTGTGATTGCCATCCTTGAAATCAGCCACCTTCTGCATGTGCTCAATCATTATGGCAGGCATACTCACAGGGTTGAAACCGTCCAATTGCTCCATTAAGAATATATCAGATTTTGAAGTTATAGATCGCCTTTCTGCTCGAGGCAACAGAACTTTGTTAACCAGCTCAACCAACAACTCGTAGACAGGAAGTAGTGCTTTCTTATGGACCTGGTCCCTCTTCTGATTAGAATTATCTTTCACCACTCACTACCTCCTTCATCTTGGACTTAGAAGTAGATCCTTTCTCCATAGAAATAGACTCAGCCCTTTTTGAGGACCTCCTTACAAGGGAACCAGGTTCCTCAGGAGTTCTTTCCTCCACCACAACTACACGGATAGCTTCATCACTTACAGGTACACCATTCTTTACCAACTTTATTCTTTTCTTCTTACTACTTTTCTTGGTCTTTTGGAGTGTAGAATCGTAGGCCACTTTGACTTGAAGCCTGGTAGTAGGTCACTTAATTTCAGACTTAGGGGTGGTGACAACCCTGCACTTACTTATGAATGCATCTAGGGCCACGTTGTTCAGGCCTTCTTCATCACTAAATCGCATTTTTGGTGCTTGAATTCCCAGGGGCACAACATCGAATGCAGGTACAACACTATCCTGGGGATAAGAGTCCTGACCTTGGTCCTCCAGAGAGGGATCAGGTTCCTTATGTGATACCATAGTAGTGTATACTACTACATCTCCTTCAACAGCCATAATGGCCTCTTCTACCCACACGCTTTGTGACTCTTATTTCTGTGAAATAACTTCATGTAATATTCTATCAGCGGATACCACAAACACAGTCTTTTCTTCTTCAATAGGTGCATCCACAACCATGGAGTCGACGGCAACGATGGTGGAGCCTTTTGTGAGCTCAGTATTTTGACCTTGTTTTCCACTTAGGTTTTGACTGGTGTGGGAAGCAGACGACGGAGAGGATGGAATAGCAGTTTCAGGGGTTTCTGAGGTAGGAAGAGGTTGGGAAACTAGGGAAGGTGTGATTGTAGCAGTAGGAGTGGTAGAGGGTGACACGGACTTAGTGAAGGTAAGAGGTTCCGTAGATGGGTCAGAGGTGGTTACAGTTGAGGCAGAGAGATCGGAAGTTTTCTCAGCCATTGGAAGAGGTGGTATGATGATCCTTTCCTTTTGGGTGAATCTAGAATAGGGCTTATTGTTAAGAAGGGCATAAGAGAGGGGTTTTTAAACAAAGAGGATAATTATGAAGGGAGAAGAATAGGCACCGGTTCTGAAATGGCGGTTGGGCATGGAGAATTGTGACGTTTCAGAGGGAGATGGAACGTTTTGAATTGAAGGGACATGACAGCCATATCTGAAAAGTTGATGACATAGTAGTTGTATTTTGTGCCTTTTAAGATGTGTATTAAAGGATGCACAGAACGACTAACCTTTAGTACAAGAACCTGGTTCTTGAAAAACATTTTCTTCAAGCCCCCCCCCCCCCTCCTTTTTTGAAAAGAATTAATCCTCTTTTATCAGTCATGTGTTGCATCTACTGCTTCTATGCTCATCATGCGTGTTTACCTGCAACGATATTGAAGTGAGTTAGACAAGGCAAGAAAACACTCTGAACCAATTATTTCTTAATAACACGAGCCAACTCAAAAAGGAATCAGGTTCTTAATTTGGCCTCAACAGTCCTAGCTTTACTCTGTTTCTTTCAAATTGTTCCCTACTTAGTGCCTTGGTAAAAATATCTGCAATTTGATCTTCTGTGCTACAGAACTTCATGCACATCAACCCTTTCTCCACATTATCTCTTAGAAAATGATGCCTCACATCAATATGTTTGGTCATTTTATGTTGAACTAGATTTTTTGCCATGTTGAGAGCACTGGTGTTGTCACATAGGAGGGGCACACTCTTAGTGAGAACTCCAAAATCCTACAGTTGCTGCTTGATCCACAGAAGCTGAGCATAGCAGGATGCTGCAGCTATATATTCAACTTTAGCTGTTGAAAGAGCCACTGAATTTTGCTTCCTTGTACCCCAAAAGATAAGAAATGATCCTAAAAAGTGAGCCATCCCAAAAGTGCTTTTTCTGTCCACAAGATAACCTGTATATTCTGCATTAGCATACCCAATTAGATTAAAATTGTCACCCGGCGATAGTATAGCACCAGGTCATGTGTGCCTTTGAGATATCTCGATATTCTTTTGGCAGCCTTCAAGTGAGATTCCTTGGGATTTGATTGAAACCTCACACACAGCCCCATGCTGAAAACAATATCATGTCGACTGGCAATGAGATAGAGAAGAGACCCAATGATGCCTCTATACATTGTTTGATTCACAGGAGATTTGGTTTCATTCATGTCCAGTCTAGTGGCAGTTGGAATGGGAATGTCTATCACCTTTGATGCTTCCATGTCAAATCTCTTCAAGAGTTCCCTGATGCATTTTTGCTAACAAATGGAAGTACCCTTTAGGGACTGTTTTACTTGAAGACCCAAGAAGACGTTTAATTCCCCTATCATGCTCATTTTAATTACTTCCCATAAGTTTGGCGAGTTCTTCACACAGAGAGTCAGCTGCTCTAAAAATGATATCATCAACATAAACCTGAACAATGAGCAGGTTCCTTCCTCGTTTCTTTAAGAAAAGAGTGTTGTCAATTTTCCCTCTCTTAGAGCCATTTTCTAAGAGAAATTTTGACAATCTTTCATACCACGCTCGAGGAGCCTGCTTTATCCCATACAGGGATTTGCCCAATTTGAACATATATTCAGGGTGCTCATGACATTCAAACCCAGGGGGTTGCTTCACATAGACTTCTTCCTTAAGTAGTCCATTCAAAAATGCACTTTTGACATCTATTTGGAACAGAGTTAATTCCATATGAGAAGCAAAAGCGATCAGAATTCTGATGGCTTCCATGTGAGCCACTGGAGGAAATGTTTCATCATAGACAATCCCTTCCTCCTGATTGTAACCTTGAACCACCTGCCTGGTCTTGTTCCTTGTGGTAATTCCATGCTCATCGATCTTGTTTCTGAATACCCACCTAGTTCCTATAATGGTTCTATCTAGGGGTTTGGGTACCAGGTGCCAAACACTATTTCTCTCAAACTGAAGCAGCTCATCTTGTATGGCTGTAATCCAATCTGCATATTTTAAGTCTTCCTTGATGTTCTTGGGTTCTATCTAGGAGAGAAAGGCTGAGAAGGCAAGTGAATTTCTAGCTCCTGACTTGGTCTGAACTCCGGAATCTAGAGGAGTGATTATGTTTTCTATAGGTGAGAACTTTGATGTCTCCAGTTAGATGTTTGGGTTCATTCTAAGAGAAAGAAGGTTTGTTTGGCTGATTCTCCTCTTTTTAAACAACTTCAGCCCCCTTTCTCCTCCGTTTTCTCCTCCTTTTGTTTTCTTCTTCTTCTTCTTTCTTCTTCTGCTGTTGGTGGTGCTATGAAACTTCAGTTCATGGGATGACTGTCATAAGTATGTTTAAAAGATTATTTAAAAACAAATTATAAATAATTACGTAAGTTAGTAGACAATAATTTGTGAATATTTTCACAGACGGGAAGTTTAAGGTCACACTTAGTGATTCTTTTCATGATAATTCTGTTCTTTTTACGTTTATCGTTTCCAAAATTTATTATTTAGATATTGTTGGCAATATCTGTTGATGATGAGGTAGCGTTGTCTTCATTTGCCTCCTTCACTTGACTCATCATATCTGCTTTTCTGTTTGTCATGTTAATGACTTCACCAGGAACAAGTAAGGGTTCTCCATCTTGATCTTCCTCACCATTCTTCTCAAATGATGGATGAGATTCATAAAAAATAACATGGATGCTTTCTTCAACATATTGAGTCCGCTTGTTATATATCTTGTAAGCCTTACTTTGAGAAGAGTAGCTAGGAAATATCCCTTCGTCACTTTTGGCATCGAACTTACCAAGCTGATCTTTTCCATTGTTGAGAACATAGCATTTGCATCCAAATGTTCTTAGGTAAGTCAGCTTGGGTTTTCTTCCATTTAGCAGTTCATACGGGGTCTTGTTCAGAATTGATCTGATCATGCACCTGTTTACTAAGTAGCAGGCAGCATTGACAGCTTCAGCCCAAAAGTTTTTTGCAAGTCCAATATCAATCAACATTGTTCTTGCCATTTCTTTCAGAGTTCTGTTCTTTCTTCCTACTACTCCATTTTGCTGTGGAGTTTTGGGAGCTGAGAAGTTGTGAGTGATGCCATTTTCATTGCAGAAATTATCAAATTTGACATTGTCAAATTCTATCCCCATGATCTGATCTAATGCATACAACTCTAGACTCCATCTTCACCTGGATTTTCTTCACAAAGGCTACAAATACTTCAACCGTTTCATCTTTTGTTCTGAGAAATAGAGTCCATGCAAATCTGGAATAGTCATCCACGATCACGAAAATGTATCTCTTTCCTCCTCTGCTTTGCACCCTCATAGGTCCACACAGATCCATATGCAGTAGCTCAAGCGACTTGAGGTGCTCGCATCTCCTTTTGACTTAAAGGAGGACTTTACATGTTTTCCTCTGGCACGGGCATCACAGACCTTTTGCATTTTGAATTGTGACATAGGCAGATCATGGACCAGGTCCTTCTGAATTAGTTTATTCAGAAGGGAAAAGCTTGCATGGCTCAGTCTTCTCTGCCATAGTTCAGCATCATCGGCAACCGCCTTCAGACAACTCGGATCACCACTCTGTAAAGATTCAAAATCAGCAACATATATGTTCTTGTATCTTTTGGCCACCAGAACTATTTCACCAATCACAATGTCAGTGACTGTATATATTTTGGACAAGAACTCCACCAAATTTCCTTTATCGCAAATTTGAGAGACACTCAGGAGACTGTACCTAAGTCTGTTGACATAGTACACATTTTCAATAGAGTGAGTGAGTGACTTCCCAACTTTTCCAACTCCAAGAATGTACCCTTTTTTGCCGTTCCCAAAAGATACACTCCCTCCTTGCAGGGCTTTTAGTGAAAGAAAGTCGGTGGTGTTCCCAGTCTTGTGTTTCGAACATCCACTAGCCATGAACCATTGTTGACCACTTCCATTCACTGTACCTACGCAAGAAATTAGGAGTTAGTTTTAGGAACCCAAACAAGTTTGGGTCCCTTATAGTAACCAGAGGATGAATAAGAGCTCTCTTAGTCCATGCAGGTAATGTGCGTTTTCTGTGAGTGGAACCTGGTCCCTCTTTTTTTGTCACAGTTTCAGCAGCCACTTTATCTTTTGGTACCGATTGATTCTTGTCCTGGACACCTTCCTTGGAGTGCCCAGTGTTCCCATATTGGCTACGAGGACAGTTGTCAGATGCAGTGTCACTCTTACTGTGAGGATTGTAAGGATCTTTCTTCCTTGGAAACCCTGCTCCCTGCCCTTTTTCACTGTCATTAATGAGCAAGGCAGTGGTATCCTCTACGGACCAGGTCCACTTTAGAGATTTTTCAAGGTCATTCATTATGTTTTCTAGATTGGCTTAGAGGAGCTCGTTTTTCTCAATTTCAACACTCATCCTACATCTCAGGGCCTTCACCTCATCTTCAAGCCTAAAATATTTCTCACTAACTATCTTTTTTCCTCTTTTAGAGCTTTCAGGTTTTGACTTAGTCAAGGGCTTTACTATTAGTTCCCTTTGGTCAGCAGTTTCTGCCAAGAGATCACTCTTTTCTTTTCTATGAATTTCAATGGCTTTTTTGATCAGTAATTGCAGCCACTAAGTATTTTCTAGTATGTTCCGATTCTTCTAATTCTAAGAACAAGGAATCCCTATCCTCCGCAAGACTACAAAAGGCAGTAATTAAAATATCAGCTAAGCACATGAGTTTTTTTGGAGAATACGATTTCAAATTTTTCTAAACATCCTTGAAGTTTACCTCTTCATTTCCATTGTCTTCATCATTGTCTGATTGAGCCGTCAAAGCAAACGTTGAGTCATATCCAATCTCCTCGCCTTCAGTTGCCATCGTAGAACTATCATCAATATTAGATTTATCTTACTTTACTTGTTTAGTTCCCTCATAAGTTATTTTCAAAGCCTCCCATATTTCATTGGCAGTGTGGCATGTAGATACTCTGTCGTACTCTTTAGGTCCCAAACCATATATCAGAATTTTCTTGGCCCGAAAATTCTTCTCCACTGCTTTCTTGTCTGCTTCAGTGTATTCTCTACTGGTCTTTTTTATTGAAAATGGAAATTCATTTAATACCTTGATGGGAACAAACAGGCCATCGCAGATGACATCCCAAAGCTCACAATCCTCAGTCATAATGAAATCATGCATTCTAGCTTTCCACCACCAATAGCATTTTCCATCAAACTTGGGTGGGTGGTATATGGATTGACCTTCTTCTAAATTTAGTGGAGGCGTCATGAGGATCCTTCCTAGGTGTTAGCCTGATAGGAGGAACCCGCTCTGATACCAATTGTTAATTTGTATGGATCCACCAAATCGTAGAGTACCTGGTCCTCTACAAGTTTCTGCTGAGAGCACTTAGTAAAGCAGTAAGTAAATGAGGCAGAGGATTTTTACGTGAAAAAATCCCGCACAAGGGGATAAAAAAATCACGACCTACACCTGTAGGCTTTTAACTTCGTTAACTTGTAATCTTACCTATTACAAGCCACTTTACAATACTTCCTGTTGTAAAGGATTTACTCAACTAAATTGTGGTACCTTTACCACAAGCCACTTTGTGACTATCCTAGTTACAAAGGCGTTTTCTAACTTGTGGTGCTATAACCACAAGCCACTTTGTAATTCTACGATTACAAAGACTTTTCCTTATGACTAAATCTAGTCACAACCTATACTCAACGAGTTTATGGATTTACAAGAGGATTCCTAATCAGTATGCTTCTAATTAAGCGATTTAGGAGATGTAGTAAGTACAATAATAAGGTTACAACTCAACTAGGACAACAACAATCAATCTTTTAGGAACTGGTCTGTAGTGGCATTCAACCTTGTTCTTCAACCTTGAGAGAATATTTTTCTGTTTTTGCAAGAGGCTTGAATGAAAAACAGAAACCTTCAAGTGATGTCTTTGTATAAAGCTCATTGGGTACATCTTGATCACATCACTTGAAGTGATGTGAGTGCTTTGTTTGGTTAGAGAATGAATGGGCTGACAGTGTATTGTAGTGCAGCAGATACAGTGCCGTCAGTCACTTCAGTTCCAGCTGTGTCCAAATGACCTTGTACTACTATTTAGGAACCACAGAAGCATCAGGTCCTTGTTTGGTTTCTAGCTCCAGAATCTGTAGCAGTTCATCGTTTGTTGGAGTCCGTTAAAGTTTGCAGAAATCCAAAGTAGGTCAGGTTCCCTATCTGATTCTTAACAGTAAGTTTGTTAAATCATCAAAACATAAGACAAGAGTATTTAAGATCTATCAATTGTCCTAGTTGAGTTGTAACCTTGTTATTGTACTTACTATATCTCCTAAATCGCTTACTTAGAAGCATACTGATTAGGAACCCTCTTGTAAATCTATAAACTCGTTGAGTTTAGGTTGTGACTAGATTTAGTCATAAGAAAAAGTCTTTATAATCGTAGAATTACAAAGTGGCTTGTGGTGATAGCACCACAAGTTAGAAAAAACCTTTGTAACTAGGATAGTCACAAAGTAGCTTGCGGTAAAGGTACCACAAGTTAGTTGAGTAAATCCTTTGCAATAAGAAGTATTGTAAAGTGGTTTGTAATATGTAAGATTACTAGTTAGTTAAGTTAAAAGCCTACAGGTCGTAGTTTTTTTATCCCCTTGTGCGGAATTTTTCCACGTAAAAATTTTCTGCCTCATTTACTTACTGCTTTACTAAGTACTCTCAGCAGAAACTTGTAGAGGACCAAGTACTCTATGATTTGGTGGACCCATACAAACTAACAATCTAGGAACTGGTCCGTAGTGGCGTTCAACCTTGTTCTTCAAGCTTGAGAGGATGGTTTTTCTTTTTTTTTTTGTTTTGTTTTGCAAGAGGCTTGAATGAGAAACAAAAACCTTCCAGTGATGTCTTTGTATAAAACTCATTGGGTACATCTTGATCACATCACTTCTTTGTTTGGTCAGAGAATGAGTGGGCTGACAGTGTATTGCAGTGCGGCAGAAACAGTGCCGTCAGTCACTTCAGTTCCAGCTGTGTCCAAATGACCCTTTACTGCTATATAGGAACCACAGAAGCAGCAAGTCCTTGTTTGGTTTCTAGCTCCTGAATCTGTAGCAGTTCATCTTTTGCTGGAGTCCATTAAAGTTTGCAGCAATCCAAAGTAAGTCAGGTTCCCTATCTGGTTCTTAACAGTAAGTTTGTTAGATCATCAAAACATAAGGCAAGAGTATTTAAGATCTATCAGCAACCAAACACGCTCTTGCACTAAATCTTGCTCCTGCGCTCAAGATCTTCGCTTATGCGGGGCCGCAGATGCGTCCCTATTCCCCTTTCTGCGATCCATTCCAACCAGGCCTTCCTTCGCTTCTGCGATTAACTGTCCACATCTATGAACTCGCATATGCGTGCATTCTTTCATAGATGCGGAAACACCAGAATCAGCAGCCTTCAGCCACAACAACATGAAGAAAAAAAATGATTCGAAATCAAATCTGAAACACATCCGAGCCCCTCAAGACCTCGTCCAAACATACCAACAAGTTCCATATCATAATACAGACCTACTCGAGGCCCCAAAACACACATAACAATATCGAAACAATGAATCACATCTCAATTCAAATATCAATGAACTTGAAACTTCAAGCTTCTACAACTGATGCCAAAACTTATCAAATCACGTCCGATTGACCTCAAATTTTACACACAAGTCACATTTGACATTACGGACCTTCTCCAACTTCTGGAATCGAAATCTGCCCCTGATATAAAAAATTTCACTCCCGGTCTAACTTTCCAAAATTTTAACTTTTCGCCATTTCAAGCCAAAATCTACTACTGACTTCCAAATCACAATCTGGACGCGATCCTAAGTCCACAATCACCAACGGAACTAACGGAACCATAAAAAATCCAACCTGAGGTCAAATACCGAAAATTCAAACTTGGTCAAATCTTTCAAAATTAAAGCTTCTAGCTGAGAATCCTTCTTCCAAATCCGTTCCGAATACCCTGAACCAAAATTGACGATTCACACAAGTCATAATATATCCTATGGAGCTACTCATGCCCTCAAACAACCGAGCGAAGTGCAAATGCTCGAAACGATAGGTCGGGTCGTTACATGCACTTGTATAGGCTCAGAACCAGGAATCATTATTGAATTCTGCACTAGTAAAGATTTTAAAACTAAATGATCGCTCTTTGGAGTTTGCATTAGTAAAATTGCAAAAATCATAAATTGTTCTTGAGGTTTGAAAATTCAATAAATTTTTGAATTCCACATAGTTTGTTGGAGTTTCACTTGTCAAAGCTTTTAATTCAAGTATCGATTGCGGGAGTTCTGTTTTGTATTTTAATTGGGGACAAAAACGTTAATTTAGTCAGATTAGTGGCTACTTTGCTAATGCATATAGAAAGATAACTAAACTCTAATAGCATGCCCAAGAATGGCTAAACTAACTAGTTTTTTTTTTTCAGAACGCTTTTGTGGCCCTGCTATTTGTTCATTCACTTTTTGAGGGGCATTTTCACGAATGATCTTTTCGTGGGTTGAGATTTAAATTCCATCACGTGTTAGCTTAGTAGGCCAAGGCTTTATATGTCTGCATTTAATAAAGCTTAAGTTTGAATTGTTCCTATTTTAGCCATTACATGTATTTATTTTTTATTGTTTGAATTGTAACATTCATATCTCAATTGTTAAGTGTATTTACATTATTCTTTTACAAATCGTTTAATGAGTTCTAATATATTTGAATAATTATGACATATAACAAAATCTTATTAAGATGCCATCCTTTTAAGAATTTATGTAAATGCAACATCTTACCACGTCATTAAATTTTATTGTTCACCATTATTGTTGTTATCACCATTAGTTACTACCATCTATGACCAACAACCATCATCTTTAACCACAATCATCACTACCGTCAAATACCATAGTCAATCTTCACCACATACTTCACTTATAAAACTATAATGAATATGTTATTGGCTATATATATAAGATTATATTAAGATTTAGTCAATATATTAAAACTCCTACTAACCTAAAAAGGTGTTTACACTATTATACACCCACAAAATCAATCTATTCTATAGTAAAATTGCAAATGCCAATCCATTCAATTTTCCAGGATAATAATATGCTCCTATACTAACAAAGAAAGAGAAATAAAAAGACAAACGGTATTCATGCGACTTACAAGCAAAATTTAGGGCAATAATTCCAGGTAGTCAATCAGAGCAAGCGCCATAGTCTATAACTCCAATAAAATCCAAATCTCCAAAACCCTCCCCCCAAAAGGCTCAGAGAAAACGCAATCGTTCTCTCTCCCTTTCTCCTCTTACCTCCCCGCGATCTCTCTGTATTTCATCTTTAAAAGGTATGATTTTCTCCGCTTTTAATTCCCTGTTTCCATTAACAATCGTTACTGCAATTTCAGTTTTTTTTCACGCGATATATATATATATATATATATATATATATATATATATATATATATATATATATATATATAGCGTGCGTATAAGCTCCGCATAAATAGATTTCTCAAAGCATAAGGTAAATAAGTAGGGTTATGGTAATTTAGACGTCTATAGTGAAAACAATCTTAGATCAATCTTCTGAAAATGAGGCGTAATTGATTGTATGTAGATTTTAAGTTGTATACATCATCATTCGGGTCACTTTTACATGTTGTAGCAGGTAATCTGTCTTATTTTTCAGGATTACAAATCTCGCTTTTTATGGAGACTTAACTGTAAATATCTTTAGGTGAACTGATAAGGTTATATTTATGTGTTTCGTTTTTTTTTGCAGCTATTTAATAATATGCTCGTTTCGTTTCCGGTTCATTAATCACTGAATGAGTATTTTTTTTTTCCTTCCATTGAGTTCTTCAACTGACCTGGAGTATCACTTTTGCTTGGGAATTTCTTCCTAGTTCCTATAGTACTCAATTTCCAAGCTACTTCAATTTCTTTTTCTTCTTTTCTAGTTTTCAGTTGTTTGATAATTTGCTAATAAAAGTATATTACTAAATAATCACATCATAATTTAATCCCCGTATTATATAATCCCCACATTATAATCATAGTGTAACTTGTCCACAAACCAAACGGCCCCTTGGGGCTGTTGACGGTTTTAAGAGTTAGGTTACTTAAAAGCTAATTCGTGCTAAGCGTCTATAGTAAGTATTATTGGTAACTAGAAAAATAAGGTAAGTAACTTCTTACCATATAAACTACATTGATACTGCAAATACTTTAAAATTGTTAGGCTATATAATTTTAATCCATTTACAAGTATGAATTTTTAACTAGTGAAGTTAGCATGGAATATCAGCTTTACATGAACTTGTTTTTTATTGGAAATGGAATGTTGGGTTTGTCAAAAATATTTTGCTATTAGTAGGGCTTCAAGTTCTATTTTTGGTAATTTATTTTGGTATTTAATACTAGTTTCTTCTCAAGTTCAAAATACAATGCTGAAATTTTTGTGGTTTTCTACAACGCGGAGTTTAACGGTCGTCTTTTTGTCTGTTTAGTAGGTGGCAATGATAATAGATAGCTGGATCTGTTAAGCACCACGTGGATACATGATCATCGCCTTTGTTTGCATTCGAAGTCCAGCCTGTGTGCCTGATTGTTTGCTTGAAGGGTCTTCTGAGAAATAGAGGACCCTTCAGCCAGGATTTTTTGGGTTAGCTTCAAGTTGCTAGCTATAAGATAAGCTCGGTTGCATAGGCGGTCAGGGTAAAGGTGGTCGGTTCGATAAACATGCCAGCTGTACAAAAGCTTTATAATGCCTGTATAGCATCACTTTCTCCTGATGGACCCATATCAGAAGATGCTCTTGAGAAAGTTCGTTCTCTCTTAGGTAGGTGTTCTGAATTTTAGTCTCTTTTTTAATTTTACTTGAATGTTGGCCACATGTATAGATTTCAATTAGCCACGTGGTTTAGTTGATTCATTTGTGTTATCTTCTGTTTACTCTATTTATTTCTACATGTTGGTGAAGGCTGTTTGGGGGTTCTGTAGTATAACTTTTTTTTTCCCTGACGAAATGTATTGCATTGACATCTGGAGAATGCATAAAAGTACAAAAATTGTTCCTTTTTTTTGTTTTGATTTTTTAGGTCCTTATCTTTTGTTTAGGGTTTGGAGTACAATTATGTATCATTTCTATATTTGAGTAGAATCTCTTACTTTTGCACTAAAGAGATGTAGCACGCTTCTCTTTGAAAACCTATGTAAATGATTATTCTTATGCTATTTTGAGGTTGGGCATGGACACTAATTTTCTGTCGGTGTTCCTCAAATTGATAAATGCGGTGTTTGTTGGTAGTAATACATTAGAAAATATGGGGTTTTAGCTACTGTCTGCCACTGGCGGAGGTAAGAATTCCGCTAAGGGGGTTCAAAAATGAAAAAAGTTAAAAAAGATTGTAGCTAGTGGGAATTGAACCAATGACCTTACAAAGGTTTTGAACCTCTTTGACCACTAAGCTATGCTTTTGGGCTGTGTCAAGGGGATTCAAAACATAATATTTAGAGGTAATCTTTTTGTATACAGTGTAATTTTTCGGCGAAAGGGGTTCGTGTGAATCCCCTTCCGCCCCCTAAATCCGCCCCTGCTGTCTGCAGCCTGGGCAAATGGGGAAATATAGTATTAGGCAAAGGACAAAAAATTATTGTCT
The DNA here is from genome assembly GCA_026770625.1 of Nicotiana glauca. Taxonomy (NCBI): domain Eukaryota; kingdom Viridiplantae; phylum Streptophyta; class Magnoliopsida; order Solanales; family Solanaceae; genus Nicotiana; species Nicotiana glauca. The sequence goes on along the minus strand of MU763011.1, from coordinate 19,572 downwards.
TGTTGTGCTCAGGGTGTAAATATGCTTGTATAAACTAGTCCCCTCTTACAAAACTTGTTGGAGAACATTAAATTCATCTCTTCAAAGAAAATGAAAATAGTATGCTAGTTGTACAATGCCAACAGAAGATGAGTGCAGCATTGCCGAGCAAATGAGCAGCATATGTTTAGCCCTCTTTCATTAATAATGGGTTTATCTATCTTTTTTTTTGATTTTGCACCGGGTGTCCGAGTCTCTTCGAGCCCCGACTAATCCCGGGGGTGCACAGGCCCTCGGCAAGGAGTTTCCCGCAAGTGCATCTCGGTTAATTCAGGTTTTACCCAGTTCGATGACCCTCAGAAATTGTTTGCACCCAGTGGGTTTCGAACTTGAGACCTTGAAAGGGAGCAAACCCCAAGGCTCAAGTCAATTGCCACCAGGCCAACCCCTAAGGGTTAATTATGGGTTTATCTATCTTTTTTCTTTTCGAGCAAACTAACATGACCTCTTGAATCCGATGAGTATTCAAAACTTTTTTCATGCTTGAGCTCTCTGTTGCCGCCACATAATATTGTGAAGGAAATATCTTTATCCCGAGACTAATAACTTTGATATTATCATTTTCATATTTAAGATCTACACTTCCCTTTTACAACATAGGAGGGTGAGGGGCCTTCTTCCTAAAAAACCTTTCCAACTGCCTCTGCGCCTTTTGAGCTAGAGAGTGGTATGGTGTTCACTTTAGTACTATCTGAGCTTGAAGGTTCTTGTCTGTTGAAAATAATGTTTGCTCCCTGCCTCTTGAAAGTTTTTGCTCTCCCACCCCCTTTTATTGGATAAGAGAATAATTTTATTGAAGTTGTGGTGACTGGGGAGAAACCTCGTATACAAGAAGTATATGAAAAATCTTCCACCCCCTTCAAAATCTTTCTCAATCTCTTCCGGTTTCTGTGATCGTACTACGTATATTTCATGGTCAATTATGCCTTTCAATTTTATACCTTAAGTGTCTGCATTTAGTTTAGCGCATGATATTTCAATGTCATTCCAACTTCCTTATTGTTGATTAGTTAAACACGGAGATTTAAATGGAAGTCTGATTCTTTACTACTTGATTAGGAAACTGTGGAGATTAAATGAAATTCTGATTCTTATACGAATTTGCACAGGCATCTTTGAGACTCTACTTTTTGGAGATTTGTGTCTTAAAACGGGAAATTAATTTTGTTTAAAGGATTTTTGTGTGGACGGGCTGGTTGATGAGTTAGAGAAAAGAAAGAAACAGAGGGCTATTTGGGCACTGAAATATGATGACTATGAGCAGGTCCTAAAATTTATACTCTCCTTTTTCTTTCATATTCGAGAAATCCCTGGGTTCCAATGGCGCACGGTTTGAAACTTGGTGGATAATTGACTCGCCCCTCTACCCTTCTTTACTCAAGTACAAGGCTTTTGTTTGTGGCAAGGTTCGAACCTATGACATGTGCCTAATCCACACATCCCATGCTCTAACTACTAAACCAAAGCCCTGGTGGCCTTTTAAAATTCATTCTCCAAGTTTATGATTATTCTAGAATGGAGGTGCTTACAAATAACTATAGAGCGAAGTTACTCTCATTATACACTAAAATTAAAGTCGCAAAACTTTTTGAATGATAGTTTAGATAAGTAAAACAGCGGAAAATTTCTCCCACTGAACTCATTATGCGTCAGATTTAGGGATAAGGTTGCATTTCTACAAATGCTTACAAGTCTCTGCAGATTTGTTTCAAATCGCTTTTCTGTTCAAGAAAATGACACCAATGTCTCTAGATTTTATAGCACTCTAAAGAAGAAATTGGGTGCTGCTGATTGAGATTTAAAAAGAAAAAGAAATCAAATTTGGGTTTATGATGTAGAGATGTGGAAGTATGTATGTGGGATCCGCAATGAGGTTTGGACTATTGAGAGCCTGAGAGGAGGATGTTCGATGAAAGCGGAAAGGTTAAAGCTAAAAATGATTATACTGAAGATCATTGAAACAAAAGCCTGATGATCCTCTAGGCTTTATCTGGGAAACTACTAGCTAGTTGCTATCAGAATGACTAGTATGACGCTTGCTTGTGAAATATTTTCTGACAGATTTTCTTTCATAAGAGGCAAGAAAGTATTTGGGTAACAATAGGCATACATGATTGCTGTAGGATTTCATATGGATTGCTTGTGCATCTCCAAGTCACCTTACAATTTGTGGGATCCTAGTTGGTTAGAGAACAAACTACATATAGTTCTATGGTTGCAATTGTAAGATTTGTGAGTACAGGGAGGACTTCTAATTATTGTTAGTGCAATGTGGAAGAAAGGCAGAAAGTAACTCGAGTACGACAATGTTATTAAAGAAATTGAATTTAGTCACCAAAATTACACGAGGTATGTCGGGTGGGTGGGAAATGGAGCTGAGATTCTTGAGTAAACTAATGAGGTGGATGCATCATGATATGATCGAATGATCATAGGGACACCAAAATGTTGTTGGAGAGAATTGGTGTGTTCCTGTATCAGAATGGTGGAGTTGGCTAAAATGATACACAATCAGATTAAACCTATGTGGAATCATGTATGTTTATCAAGTCTGATATGTGTGTGATATCTAGTTTTAGCAAGTTTTTTTAAAACTCTGTTCCAACTCATTTAACACTGGTACAATGAGGCCAATGAAGGATCTGGTTGATTAGGATAATCTGAAGAAACTTCCGAAGATGAATATCCAGCTCTTACAATTGAATCATATAGTTTGTTTTATGGATAAGTATTGATCAGATTGTTTATTAGATATCCTGCTTAGCAACAATGTCAGGTGGATAACATCCCTTTAGCTCTCTTCGATGTTAACAGTCTCCTACTGCAAAGAACTCATGGATGTTATAGCACACGTGAGATAGGAAAATCAACACATACATGTTTATCAATCAAAGCACAACCAAATACTTGCGGCCGACACCAAAAAGTCCAGTAGCCCTATTTTATTTCTCCTTTGTGTGAAAGAAGGAAAAGTAACAATTTTAAAACTTAAATTAGTCTATAAATATATTCCATCTCTTATTATCATGAAGTTACTAATTTTGTAAGCTGTCATTGATGTCATGCAACTCCTGGGAGGTTGTATAGGAGCTCTTTTTTCTTTTCTGTGATGGTGTTGGGTGGATGTTAAGATTGGTGCTGAGAAGGTAGAGATGAAAAGGTTTGAGGTTGGTACTATTTAATCTAACGACATGTATTAAGGATTGACCTTGTTCGTTACAGGGGTGAAGAGAGCAGCAGCATCTTTTTGGACTGAATGAGGATGAAAGGTCTATGGAAAAAAGTGAAATCTCAGCTCTCCATATGAAGCTGCTATGCTAGTTGGAGGGTGATTGAAGGAACAAAGCATTTTTCTGGCTCTATTAGTTAAGTTATATAAAGAAAAAAAGGAAGTTGGAATTGGGGAGCAGTGTTAAGAAATGAAGGGATTAAGGTCCATGATGCTCTATAAAACTTTTCCTTTTCTGTAAGGATGCTAAATTTGGGAAGTAAATGTTCTCCTTCTCCAATCTGCAACCTGAGCCAAGTCAATTTGGTTTGATGCAGGTTTCATGAAGAATCCGTTCATTCCTGAAGCATTTTAATGTATATCATTCTTTTGTCAGATATTGCATAGAATTGCAAAATTCACAGTTTTAAGTAATTTTTTTGGAGACTTTATTCCTTAGTTTCTATATTCTCATGTGTATGACTACTATCCGTTGAGACTATGAGGTGCAGTGTCAGATATTTGTTGAATCCTTTGCCTGATACCCTAAAATTTATATTGCTTTATTCTTGAAAGTCTCATGTAATTGGTACGTCGGCTGTTCATTTTGTTCCAGACAAAATCAAGCCTTCTGATGTAGGTCTTGAGCAGGAGGCACAACTTGTCAGGAGTTGGAAAGGTACCATGCGCGAGCATAATGGGGGTATACGATCGATCCTGCCAATCAAATACCTGCACATACATGAATGTGAGAGCTTCACTGTAAGTGTTGCCGTACTGTTAGATTTTTTTTATTTATTCCATTAGATTGATGATGTTGTGCTATAAGGAGTGATATTTTAACTGCATAAGTGAGATCCGCTAACCGGTTGAATGTTCTTACAGATGGGAATATTCTGCATGCCACCTTCTTCAATCATTCCTTTACATAACCACCCGGGGATGACCGTTTTAAGTAAGCTTATATATGGTTCCTTACATGTGAAAGCCTATGATTGGATCGACAGTCCGGGGCCTTCAGTTCCATCCAAAGGTATGTACTTATTTGAAGTGGATGTTTTGTACGAAAGATTTTAAGAACTTTCTTAATGGAGATAATATGCTCTTTTTTGAAATATCATTTCATTGCAGAACGTGGAGTTCTCTTATGTGATGTTCTGATGTCCAGTTAATTTGAAGTTACATCAGTGCTTGATTTATTCTCTGGAATTTGATTAGTTGGCAGGCATTCTTTTCTCTATTTCGCTTGGACTTGGTGTTCTTTGACTGACCTTTCTTTTCTTACTACTCCAATTGGCAATAGATTGTGTTTCAGTGTGATTAAGATACTTAAAAAACATTTTGTTTTTGCTGGTTTCGTTTTGGCCTGGTGATGCTCTATATCATGAATTCGATAACAAAAGGTCCTTGTAAAAAGACTAGTATAGTAATGGTTCTTTAATAAGAGCTATTGGTCCTTTTTACAGTAAATTGTATTCGAGGTTTAATTCACATCCTATGCGGAATTTGCATTTCATTGCACAAATGATCACACTTAAGTTCAGTAGACTAGCAAGGCCAAGGGTTTACTTCGCATATCTTGCAGAGTTTTGCATCTCACTACTTTTGCGCAAAGGTGAACTGTATGGTTGCACTGTTCCTGGACAAATGGTGACTCTTAATATCTGTCTCACAGAAAGGAAAAACGAAGACATTGAATTTCCTTAATACTCGGTACTCAAGTCTAGAGTCTTGGAACTATAATGTATTACTGGAGAGAGCTGGCCATTGTGTTATTTGGCTGGAAGGAGTTGCTTCCCTGGAACTGTTTTGATTGGGGTCAATTGTCATGCAAAATCTTGATCTTAGGTTATGCTGGCATTTACTATGTTCGGTACCTGTTTTAAATGGTTTTCAGGTACAAGACCAGCTAAGCTTTTTAAAGATTGTGAGATGACTGCTCCATGCGGGACAACTACTCTGTATCCAACGAATGGAGGCAATATTCATTGTTTCAAAGCTATAACCCCTTGTGCTATTTTTGATATCCTTTCTCCACCTTACTCTTCCAATGATGGACGTCATTGCACTTATTTCCGAAGGTCTCCTCGAGGGGATCTACCTGGTAATAACTCTGGTGCCAACTTTTATATGAATATGAACATGCAACTGTATTACAAATCTTACTTTAAATGCTTTGCATCGTTAAGGTGAGCTCGAGGTGGATGGGAAGATATTCTCAGAGGTGACTTGGTTGGAAGAGTTTCAACCTCCTGATGACTTTGTTATTCGTCGAGGGCAATACAAGGGTCGTGTTATCAAACCTTAGGATGGTTCAATTTTTAGTTTTATCAATCATTTTTTTTAATGCAGTGAGTAGTTAATTTGGGATGAGGTGAATTTATAGTATGTCTCAACAATGTGAAAATAATGACTGGTGTTTTCTGTAGAATAGGACATTTCTTATGTACATATCAATATACCGTACATTAATTTACTGATCTCACCTTAAATTGTTGCTTTTAAACTGATAATCAGACAGTTGAGAAACCTCACTTTTCAGCACAACAAAGTTTGCTAGTTTGAATTCTGGTGAAAGAGCTTGTTGTGTTGTCCTTGTTTTAGTGATGCCGAGCTAACACTCTGAAATTTAGTGTTGTCCTTGCGTTATTAATTTTTGCATTACTCGTCTCTATATCAAATGAACACATTTTAAATGCTAAAATACATTTAAACCAATAGAGCAGATTTGATCTATGTTTTCTCTTCCTTTTCTTCTTGCATAAAGAAATCCCCCGAAGTCAGAGGCCGACCTAAGCTAGAGGTAGAGGGGTCACCGGTACCTGTAAAGTTCGGCAAAAATCGTATGTATATATGTATATATCATTAAAAAATAGCTGTATATTAGTAGTGACCATCTTATATACAAAGCAGATTTTGATTAAATTAAAAAGTGCACCCGCGACCTTCAAATTTTTAGTCTGCCATTATAAGAGTCAAAGGCTAATGGTACTTGACAAGGGAAGACAGAAACCATTTGCTTACATCTCATTTCAAGAATAACTAGATTACAACTAGCTCTTCAGGGTTAAAGCAAACAAATATATTACAACATCCAAACTCCAAAATAAATGTGAAGATCAGTATATTTTTTTTCCATAACCGAGAAATACTCTAGAGCCAGTTGGCACATGGTTCGAAACTCAGTTGATAATAGCCTGCCTATCTACCCATTCCTACTTAAATGACAGGTTTTTGTCCAATATCAATACATTTACCTCTCATTCGGAGACAAGAAATTTCCTTCAGTTGCAATTGTGAGGTTGTACACTACCCTCCCCAGACCTCACTTATGGGATTCATTGTGAGGTAGACTATATCATCGTCGCTCCATCACATAAACAATAAACTACAATTATAGGTTATGATTTCTCTACAAAATCTCTCAACCAATGCAAAGGATTAAGTTGAACTTGAATCTCAAGATTACCTGTACAACAGAACTCTTATTCCATCATGTAATTACAGGATATGAGTTGGCAGTTACAAGCCCTTTATAACTGACGAAAGGAAGTGTAAAATCTATAGAGCAAACTATACATTATTGTTCACATTCACACCCATTGTACTATTTGATTTGCACAAGAAAGCATGGGAAACAATCAGAGGACCACAGAAAAGCGTTAACATCTTCCACTGAGCTTCTTGTATATGTATCAAGGCCCTGAATTCCTGACAGAATGGTGAAATTCCAAGAAGAGAAATTAAGAAAAAGAGAACACGCTTAGATAATATATCAGACAAAGAAAAGAATACATTGGAAGAAATAGAAGGGGAGCCTTGGTGTAACTGGTAAAGTTGCTGCCATGTGACCAGGAGATTACGGCTTCGAGCCGTAGAAACAGCCTCTTGCAGAAATGCAGGGTAAGACTGCATACGATAGACTCTTGTGGTCCGGCCCTTCCCTGGCCCCCCGCATAGCGGAAGCTTAGTACACCAGGCTGCCCTTAATTTACCTCAGAATTTCACAAGGGTTGTTGCTTCTTTGTCATTTTAACAATTGTTTCCCACTTGGGATCACTAGATAGTGGCTTAGAAGACTGGTTATTGGTATTTATTCCTGTCCTGATATAGGACCGTGAAGGTGCATTCTTCGTGGATAATGAAGGCAAAGTGCGGCAAAGCCATGAATCTGATGGAGATTTTGGTAAAGATGGTGGAACAAGAAACTCCGGGTGCACTTTGCATGAATTTTCCACCTTCTCTCTTAAAATTGGCTTTCTGTTTTTTTCTCTAACATCAATCTCAGGCTTTGTTAAGGTCATTGCATCTTGGCAACAGTCTTGAGCTTGCCCGGTAGCTGTCAATGCTTTCGTCCCCCTTCCATTGCTCAAATTTTCCGCTGAATGTGGTGGATTGAAGTCAACTCTCCTTTGAAGATACGACATTAATGAAGACTTCTCGGACGAATCAAGTGAAGAATCTACCAATGGTTTTTGTTTTATTATCCTTTCAAGTATCTCAACGTCCTCGTGTTGTAAGTTAGATGGTTTTCTATCTGGAGAACATGATATCTTAGCTACAGATTCCATTTTATGCACAATATCTATGTACAGAGTTTTCTCTACAACAGGAGTTGACAGATCTACTTCCCTGCTATTGTTCTGATCAGACAATAATTCTTGAAAACTTTGGCAGGTATATTTCTGCAAGCCCAAGCACTCGACCTCGCGATTATTTGCGTCTGTAGTACTTCCAAGGATTGCTTTATTCTCATCAGTATCATTAGCATAAGTTGAATTGACCTCATTCTCTGTTCCGCTATAAGAAGCAGTAGACGAGGATCCAGTTTGGGTTCTACTGACAGGAGACACAGGTACTCGAGTTCTAACACTCATTCCAGGTACAGGATTGAGAAGACGAAACGAACTTTTCAAGCAAAACTGAGGCAGCAATCCACAAACTTTATTAGCTAAATTTCCATTATCATAACAGTCATCATCACTTTCTTCTTCTTCATTATCATGAGCTTGGGAGTGATAAAGTGTAAAACTAGGTCCATAGCGCAGTTGAGGTCGTCTATCCCCATTTAATATCTTCTTTATCTGTCCTGATTGATCCCGAACAGGTGGTTGCTTCTTACGAACGTAGTAAGGTGTTTCTGAAGTCTTGTCTGAAGCCATGGCCTTAGCTGCTGGCAGAAACCGGCCCATCATCAGATCTTTAGCCCGTGGATCCGTTAAAGACGTTCTAAATGGTTTTGCATTCGGCTCATCATATCCACTTAAGACACTTACATTACAATTTAGGAAAGATGATTCAGTTCTTGAAAGTGTATCCCGGGCATCCAAATATGTTTCATCACCATCCTCTGATTCAATATTTTCCTTATCCCCCCTCATTTCTTTTGAGCTGTCAAAACTCTCAATCTTCTTTACATTTTCATCCAGATAGTCGCAACTCGGCTTTGCATTTAGAATATTTCCTGTTTGAATCTTTGTACTCTCGAGAGCTTTGTCAAAATCCTGGTTATCTCTTAACTTCCACCCGGGGGGAAGCTTTGGGACAGTAGGAGGGTTTTCAGTGAAACGAGTTTGTGGTCTGCGCTCATCCTTAGGTCTTCCGGGGCTATCTTCCCAGAGGAAAGGTACAGTTCCTGGCTTCCCAACTAGGCCCGACTTCAGTTCTGATTTGAAATGAGGAGGATGTGTGATAGCGTGAAAAGAATTGTCAATTGTCTTTTTCTCATCTCTCTGGGAAATCATTGCTGGAGAGATTCGTCTAACTGAGAGAAGAGGCTGATTAAACTTCAATTGCTTGTCCTCCATGTGATTCATTATCAACTTAAGACTGCCTTATTTCTGCACATACAACCATCAAACTGTAACAATCTTTTCTATGCATGACAACAAAAAGAACAATGACAAGGTAATAATGTAACAGGCACCAGCTACTCGCTTTCAATTTGATATTAGTCCTCAGCTTTTGAGTTTTTCAAAAATATGTTTGTTTGAATTGCAACAACTATTACGCCTCAATCCCAAGTACATCGGTGTTGGATTTGTTTGAACTTTTTTTTGAGATAAAAGCTACCTTTCGACGAAGATTCTCTTTTCTTGGTACCTAGCTTTTGTATTAATCACCTTTGAAAACTGAACAAAGCCCTAAGCAAAAATAAACACAGCTAGCTATCTAAATACTAACTATCAATAAATCTGACCTATACAAGCCAGTACGTAAACTGGACTATAGAATATGAAACTTTGTATCAAGGCCTTAACTCTTGTTGCTTCTCTTACATGACAGATATAAGCAATTTCTCGCGTAATTGTTTCCCAATTATGGTACTTCTTTTCAAAAATTCTTTGGTTCCTCTCCATCCATATAGCATAAACACATTCGACGAAGCTTCTCAAAATCAGTTTTTCAAATCTTTCAACACCTCAAGAACTGACAACAACAACAACATACCCAATATTATCCCACACCGTGGGGTCTGGGGAGAGTGGGGTCTGGGGAGAGCAGTGTGTCGCAGACCTTAAAGACCTCAAGAACTGAGTTTGGACATTTTCCAATAAAGTTACTCCTAACTTTTTTCTACAAAAACAACTCAAACAAACAGAGTTGCAGCAAAAACTGGGGGAAAAAATTGCAAACTTCATTTTTGGAACTTTTCAAACAAACAGAGGTGCTCAAATTTTTATAAACAAGATTAAAAGAACTCTTGTTGGAAAAGATAGAAACCTGAAGAATTCTTGAAATTCAGCTACTTAAGCCCAGGAAAAAATGAAATTGTTGGCATCTACTGGGAGCAGTAATAGGCATATCAATCCAGCAGGAAATCCTCTTACAAAAACTGAACCCCAAGATATAAAAACAAGGAAAAGACTAATAACTACACATAAAAAAACATGCAAGGACAAAAATAAAAAATAAGAAAAAAATAAAAAATTGAGAACTGGTTAAAAATATATAGAGTACCTCTAACAACTGGATGATGATCTTTTTCTTGACATTGCTTGTTCCTGCTGAATAATTGAACAAAAGTGTCATGTATACATATCTATTAGAGGGGAAAAATGAGCTAAGAGAGAGAGAAGCAGAGAAAGACAAGAGAGATGAGCTAAGAATATACCAGAGTAAAACACCCCCTCTTACATAAAGTTTTTAGATTCTTCAATAAAACAAGTTAAAGAGGTTTGTATCAATGGAAAACCCCAATTTGTTTTGTTAAATCTTGCAGTTTTTGACATGCATTTACTTCAGTTATATACATTTGACTTTGCCTCCTTACCACTTGTAATATATCATGTGATAGCATTTACTTAGAGGTCGTTTGGTTCATGAAATAAAGAAAAATATTCCGGTTTAGAATGGGGAGAAATTCAAAAATAGCCAGATTTACAGGTACTAATTTAAAAATAGTCAAAGTTTCGAAAGTAATCGAATTTTAGCCATTTTTCATGTAAAGATATATCTTAACAAAAACACCGTTCAAAATCCGGAAAATATTCCAGCATAAGATATAATATACTCGACTTCCAACATAATATACTGGAGTTCCAGTATAATATACTGATCCAGCATAATATGTTGGAAGTTCATACACATGTGCTCCAATCTCCATTATATTATGCTGGAACTTTTCGTGTGTTGGAGTTCCAGCATAGTATGCTGGAAGTTCATACACACGTGCATCAATCTCCAATATATTATGCTGGAACTTTTCGTGTTGCAGCAAAATATATTATTATTAATGACTTTGCAACGCGGACTATTTTTTAATTACTAGTCCGAAAACTGGTTAGCTCATACTATTCACGTTACAATGTGGGATTATTTAAGGAGTATTATCACTTTTAGCCCGCGCAATAAATTATTTATAAAAAGTGTATAAAATTTGTATAATTATGTATATAAGATATATATATATATATATATATATATATATATATATATATATA
>MU763009.1:6560-74296 GCA_026770625.1 Nicotiana glauca | reverse complement strand
GTTAGGGCTTGAAACCTAAGAGGATTTAAAATGATGATTTGAGGGTTCAAATGGACTCCGATTCTTGTGTATTTTATATGTACGGACTCGTGGCGAGACGAGGATTCCGAAGATGTGAATTTTATAATTTTTTGAGAAGTGGGACCGGGGCTCGGGTTTTGACAACTTCTTGTTTTTGAGTGTTTTTCGAGTTCTTTTAATCGGGTTATATTCCATTAGCCTATTGTGACGTATTCAATATGGTTTTGACTAGATTCGACGCGCGAGGAGGTTGATTCTAGAGGAAAAGGCTTGGTGGGCTAGTCTTTAGCCGGTTCGAGGTGAGTAATTGATGTAACTGCTGTTCTGAGGGTTTGAAAACCCGGACTTTCACATCGTAATGCTATATTGAGGCGTGACACGCATTCCATGATGAGTGCGGGGTTGTATACTATTGGGGATTGAGACTTAGTCCATCCCGAGTGTTAACTTCTACTATATTGGCGATTGAAATGCATACTTTGTTATTGTGAATTGGGCTTATTGCCGTGTTTGGGGCCTTGTGCCGACCTGTAGAATCCTCAGGGGATCTTTATGTGTTTTTCCTCACTTGTGTGCATAATATAAATTCTCAGTCATGTTTTCAAATATTAAAAACAATATAATAACTGTGTTTTATACATGACCTTAAATGAAAAGGATATAAGGGCTGAGATCCCTATAGTATGTCACGCCCGATTGGCTGTGGACTTATTCGACTGAGATGGGTCGGGGACCCAGTGGTGAGGATGTTTCCTTGATATGGATCGGGCTATACGCCGTAGTAATTATTGTATATTGATATTGAGGCCGAGAGCCTATTTTTATGCCAATACCTGGCTGATATTGCGCTTGGGCTGTAGGAGCCCCTCTGGAGTCTGTACACACCCCCAGTGAGCGCCGTCGACGTTAAATAAGTGGAGCAGGCTGCACGCCGCAGTGGGTACCGAAGTGTACCGTTAAATATGTTGCATCTATTCATGCATTATTTCTTAACTCTATTATTGTTGTATACTTTTTTCGCTGGATTGGGTATGAACTGCTAGATATAGAGTACTTTGTGCATTTCCTGCATTTTCTTACTTTTCAGACTTTAGTTATGTTTATTACTCACTGAGTTGGAGTACTCACTTTACTCCCTGCACCTTGTGTGCAAATCCAGGGCAGTCTCAGGCTGAGTGATTCCAGCTGATCTAGAGTTCTTTCCGAGAGTATTTGAGGTAGCTGCAGGGCGTTCGCAGCCGATGATTCTCCCCTCTATATTTATCCTTTATTTTCACACTATCAGTATTAGACAGACTTTGTAGTAGGATATTATGATGTCATTAGAGCCTCATGGTCATGACACTGGGTCCTAGTTAGGCTGTTTGGGTATTTTGTTAGATTTTCACATTATTATCAGTATTTAAGATTCTTGTCTTAAATGATATTTAACTTCATCTGTTTAACAAACGGGGTTATTGATATAAATGTTCGGGCTTGCCTAGTAGTGTGCTGGGCGCCATCACGACCGGGTTGGGGTTGTGACAAGTTGGTATCAGAGCCTAGGTTACTTGGTCTCGCGAACCATGAGTCAGTTTAGTGGAGTCTCGCGGATTGGTACGGAGACGTTTGTATTTATCCTCGAGAGGCTGCACAACCTTTAGGGGACTTCATATTCTTTGAATTCTTATCGTGCGACTTTGTTGATCTGATAACTAAATTCTGTTATTTTATTCACTCGCAAATGGCGAGAACCCGTGCTATCGGACGTGGAGGACAACCACCTGTACCACCTATTGAGGCCACCAAAGGCCGTGGATGCGGTCGTGTTCGAGGCAGAGCTGAGGGGACAGCACCTGTTGACCCACCAGTTGCCCCGACTCAGGAGCAGGCTCCAGCTGTAGAGACTCCAGCAGCACCTGTCCAGGCACCAGCTATGCCTATTGTGATTCCGGGTCTTCAGGAGGCCCTAGCTCAGATTTTATCAGTTTGCACTGGCCTGGCTCAGGCCATCTCATCCACTACTACAGCAGCTACTTCGCAGGCCGGGGGAGGCAATCAGACCCCCGTTGCTCGCACGCCAGAGCAGGTAGTGTAGGGTTTGCAGACACCAGAGGCACCACCAGTTCAGCAGGTTGCCCTAGTTCAGCAGGTTGCCCCGACTCAGCCGGTTGCCCCGGTTCAGGATGATGTGATTCTGGCCATGCCAGACGATAAGCAGCGTCGTCTTGAGAGGTTCAGCAGGCTTTGACCTCCTACTTTCAGTGGTGTTCCGGGCGAGCATGCCCAGGGTTTTCTCGACAAGTGTCGACGTATGCTTCGGACCGTAGGGATTTTCGAGTCGAGCGGGGTATCATTTACTACTTTTCAGTTTTTTGGAGCAGCTTTCACTTGGTGGGAGGCTTATGAGCAGCATAGGCCGAGGGGTGCAGCGCCTTTATCATGGCAAGAGTTCTCCACTCTCTTTCTGGAGAAGTGGGTACCGTAGTCTCAGAGGGAGGAGCTGTGTAGACAGTTTGAGTACCTTCGTCAGGGAGATATGACGTGACTCAGTATGAGGTGAGATTTTCGGAGTTGGCTCGATATGCTCCATGGATTGTCCCAACTGATCGGGAGAGGATTCGGAGATTTGTAGATGGACTCACCTATCCCATCCGTATTCTGATGACTCGAGAGAGGGAGGTGGGCCATACCTTCGAGGATGCTATGGATATTGCTCATGATATTGAGTCGGCTCGCCGTCAGGAGAGAGAGGAGAGGGAGGCCAAGAGGCCTCGAGGATCAGGTAGCTTCAGTGGTGCTCCGTCTAGGGGCCAGTTTCAGCAGGGCAGAGGTCGTTCTTCAGGCCTCATTAGTGGGCTCATCCCGAGTATCGTGGGACGTTTTTAGGCCATGGTCACCAGGGGTATCAGCAGGGCCAGTCTCCACTTAGTGCCCTCCCATCTCATAGCTCTTCTCATGTCTCTTCATCTCAGGGTTCTTTTGTGCAGGGCGCATCGGCTGGTCATTCCGTCGCGAGGGTTTCCCATCAGTCCCCTTCTCCAGCATCTGGTATTTGCTTCGAGTGTGGTGAGTATGGCCACATGAGGAGGCAGTGTCCTCAATGTCATAGTAGCCAGTCTCAGCAGAGGGATCAGCCCTCCTCTTCTACTCCATCTGCTTCAGCACCATCCCAGTCAGGTAGGGGTGAGGGTCAGTCAGCTAGGGGTTGCCCTAGGGGTGGGGATCGATCTGTGGTGGTCAGGCTCGGTTTTATGCGCTTTTGGACAGGAGAGATTCCATTGCATCTGATGTAGTTATTACAGGTATTATCTCAGTATGTCACAGGGATGCTTCTATTTTATTTGATCCCAGATCTACATACTCTCATATGTCTTCATATTTTGCCCATCATCTCGGTACGACCCGAGGGTGTCTTGCCTTACCTGTGCATGTATCTACCCCGGTAGGTGATACTATTATTATGGACTATGTGTATCGGTCCTGTCTTGTTACTATTGGGGGTCTTGAGACCCGGGTTGATTTATTGCTTTTGAGCATGGTAGACTTCGATGTTATTTTAGGCATGGACTGGTTATCTCCGTGTCATGCTATTTTGGATTGTCATGCAAAGACAGTCACGTTGGCTATGCTAGGGGTTCCGAGAGTCGAGTGGCGTGGTTTGGCCGATTATGTACCCAGCCGGGTAATCTCTTTCTTAAAGGCCCAGCGGATGGTTGGGAAGGGATGTTTATCATATTTGGCATTTGTGAGGGATGGTGGAGCTGAGACTCCTAGTATTGAATCGGTTCCCGTTCTGAGGGATTTCCCTGATGTGTTTCCAGCAGACCTGTCGGGCATGCCGCTGGATAGGGACTTTGATTTCGGTATTGATCTGGTGCCGGGCACTCAGCCCATCTCTATTCCTCCCTATCGTATGGCACCAGCTGAGTTAAAAGAATTGAAGGAGCAACTTCAGGAACTTCTAGATAAGGGGTTCATTAGCCGGAGTGTGTCACCGTGGGGTGCACCGGTCTTGTTTGTCAAGAAGAAAGATGGCTCAATGAGGATGTGTATTGATTACAGGCAGTTGAACAAGGTAACAGTGAAGAACAAGTATCCTCTACCGCGCATTGATGATTTGTTTGATCAGCTCCAGGGAGCGAGGGTATTCTCGAAGATTGATCTTCGTTCAGGCTATCACCAGCTGAAAATTAGGGATTCTAATATTATGAAGACAGCTTTCAGGACAAGATATGGGCATTATGAGTTTTTAGTTATGTCTTTTGGGCTGACCAATGCCCCAGCCGCGTTCATGCATTTGATAAACAGCATGTTCCGGCCGTATTTGGATTTCTTTGTGATTATTTATTGATGACATCCTGGTATACTCGCGTAGCCAGGAGGAGCATGTTCAGCATTTGGGAGTAGTATCGCAGAGATTGATGGAGGAGAAGTATTATACAAAGTTCTCCAAGTGCGAATTCTGGCTTGGGTCTGTGGCGTTTTTGGGTCACATGGTGTCTAGTGATGGTATTTAGGTTGACCCAAAGAAAATAGAGGCAGTGCAGAGTTGGCCTAGACCGTCCTCAGCTACGGAGATCCGGAATTTCCTCGGTTTGGCAGGGTATTATCGCCGATTTGTCCAGGGATTTTTATCTATTGCTTCATCCTTGACCAAGTTGACGTAGAAAAGTGCACCATTCGTATGGTCGGATGAGTGCGAGGAGAGCTTTCATAAGCTCAAGACGGCTTTGACCACAGCTCTAGTGTTAGTCTTTCCATCAGCTTCAGGTTCTTACACCGTGTATTGTGATGCTTTGAGAGTTGGGATTCGATGTGTGTTGATGCAGGAGGGTAGAGTTATTGCTTATGCTTCTCGTCAGTTGAAGCCTCATGAGAAGAACTACCCTGTTCATGATTTGGAGGTTGCTGCCATAGTTCATGCTTTAAAGATTTGGAGGCACTACCTATATGGCGTATCTTGTGAGATGTATATTCATCATCGCAGTCTTCAACATTTGTTCAAACAGAAGGATCTTAATTTGAGGCAGCGGAGGTGGCTTGAGTTGCTCAAGGATTATGACATTACCATTTTGTATCTTCTGGGGAAGCCCAATGTAGTGGCCGATGCTTTGAGCTGGAAGGCGATGAGTATGGGTAGTTTGGCATATATTCCAGTTGGGGAGAGACCCTTTGCAGTGGATGTTCAAGCTTTGGCCAATCGGATGGTGAGGTTAGATATTTTGGAGCCTAGCCGGGTGTTGGCTTGTGTGGTGTCTCAGTCTTCCTTGTGTGATCGCATTAGAGAGAGTCAGTATGAGGATCCATATTTGCTTGTCCTTAAGGACAGAGTTCAGCATGATGATACCAGGGATGTGACCATTGATAGTGATGGTGTGTTGAGGATGCAGGGCTAGATTTGCGTGCCCAATGTGGGTGGGCTTCGGGAGTTGATATTGGAGGAGGCCCACAGCTCGCGATATTCTATTCATCCAGTTGCCGCGAAGATGTATCAGGATCTGAGACAGCATTACTGGTGAAGGAGAAGGAAGAAGGATATTGTGAGTCATGTTGCTCGGGCGTCTCAACTGTCAGCAGGTCAAGTATGAGCATCAGAGATGGTGGTGTACTTCAGCTTATGGATATTCCTGAATGGAAATGGGAAAGGATTACTATGGACTTTGTGAGTGGTCTACCTCGGACAGCGAGAAAGTTTGATTCGGTTTGGGAGATTGTGGATCGGCTGTCCAGGTCCGCGCACTTCATCCCGGTGTGTACTACCTATTCTTCGGAGCGGTTAGCAGAGATTTTCATCCAGGAGATTGTACGGTTGCATGGGGTCCCAGTTTCCATTATATCAGACAGCGGTACTCAGTTCACTTCTCAGTTTTTGAGAACTTTTCAGCGAGGGTTGGGTACACAGGTAGAGCTGAGCACTGCATTTCATCTTCAGACGGACGGGCAGTCCGAGCGTACCATCGAGATATTGGAGGACATGTTGCGTGCCTGTGTTATTGACTTTGGAGATTCTTGGGCTGATTATTTGCCTCTTGCAGAGTTTGCTTACAACAACATCTATCAATCTAGCATTCAGATGGCGGCTTATGAGGCTTTATATGGGAGACGGTGTAGATCTCTGGTTGGTTGGTTTGAGCCCGGCGAGGCTAGGTTGTTGGGGACAGAGTTGGTCCAGGATGCCTTAGATAAGGTGAAAGTGATTCAGGAGAGACTTCGCCCAGCTCAGTCGCGTCAGAAAAGTTATGCGGATCGGAAGGTCCGAGATGTATCTTATTCGGTGGGCGAGAAGGTCTTGTTGAAGGTTTCGCCTATGAAGGGCGTCATGAGATTTGGAAAGAAAGGAAATCTGAGTCCGAGGTTCATTTGCCCTTTTAAGATACTTAGGAGGATTAGGGAGGTGGCCTATATTCTTGCTTTGCCACCCAGCCTATCGGGAGTTCATCCGGTATTTCATGTATCTATGCTCCGGAAGTATGTTGGGGACCCATCTTATGTGTTGGACTTCAGTACAGTGCAGTTGGATAATGATTTGACCTATGATGTAGAGCCAGTGGCTATTTTGGGTCGTCAGGTTCGGAGGTTGAGGTTGAAGGATATAGCTTCGGTGAAGGTGCAGTGGAGAGGTTGCCCCGTGGAGGAGGCTACTTGGGAGACCGAGCGGGAGATGCGGAGCAGATATCCTCACTTGTGTGAGACTCCAGGTATGTTTCTTGACCCGCTCGAGGACGAGCGTTTGTTTTAGTTGGGGAGGGTGTGACGACCCGGCCCGTCATCACGTAAGTTACCGCCCCGTTTTTCCCCTATATTGTGTTGTTTTGTGTTCAATATCGGTATTTGAGTTGATCGGGTGGAATTGAGTTGGTTTTAGTTGGAAATGAGGCACTTAGCCTCTTAGAAGAAAGCTTGTTTTAGAAAAGTCAATCGGAAGTTGACTATGTGGTTAGAGGGCTCGGATGTTAATTTCGGTGGTTCGGTTAGCTTCGGGGGGTGATTTATGACTTAGGAGTGTGATCGGAATCAAATTTGGAGGTCCGGTGTAGAATTAGGCTTGAATTGGTGAAGTTTGAATTTTGGCGAATTTTGGTTTATAGGTGAAATTTTGATTCGAGGTTCGGAATGGAATTCCAAGAGTTGCAATAGCTCCGTTAGGTTATTTTGGATATGTCTGTAAATTTTCAGGTCATTCGGACGTCGTTTGGTTGGGTTTTTGATTGAATGCGCCTTTCGGAAGTTTTGATGAAAACTAGGCTTGAATCCGATGTGTTTTAATGATTTTAGCGTTGTTTGACGTGTTTTGAGGATTGGAAAAAGTTTAAATAAGTTTGTTGGATGTGTTGGTGCTTTTGGTTGAAGTGCCAGGGGCCTCGAGGTGATTTCGGATGGTTAAACGAAGGTTTTAAGCAATTGTTGCAGTCAGATTTTTCTCCCTTCTGGTATTTTCGCTGAGCCGCTTAAGCGGTTTCGCAGATGCGGTGGGGGAGCCGCAGAAGCGGACAGGTGAGGCCCAGGGGTTTTCCACATAAGCGGAAGAGTGGTCGCTTTTGCGGGATCGCGTAAGCGGTTAAAAGACTACAGAAGCGGTTGATGGAAACCGCATAAGCGAAATGCTGGGTCACAGAAACGGTCCCTGGTACTTTAAGTTAGACCGCATAAGCGGTCAATTAGCCGCATAAGCGGAACCGCAGGTGCGGTTAGGCAACCCCAGAAGCAGAAATCGGGCCTGTGTTATAGTGAACAGTGTTCACAAACTTAGAAAAGAAGAAAACAATTTGGACTTCGAGCAAAGTGGGTTGTTGGGCGATTTTGAAGAGGATTCGAAGGAGTTTCATCAGGTATGAATATTTGGACTCGGATTATGTTATTATGGTGTTAAAACTTGAATTTATCACAAAATTTCAAGGAATTAAAGGGTAAAAAATGGAGGTTAGGGCTTGAAACCTAAGAGGATTTAAAATGATGATTTGAGGGTCCAAATGGACTCCGATTCTTGTGTATTTTATATGTATGGACTGGGGCGAGACGAGGATTCCAAAGATGTGAATTTCGAAATTTTTTGAGGAGTGGGCCCGGGGCTCGGGTTTTGCCAACTTCGTGTTTTTGAGTGTTTTTCGAGTTCTTTCAATTGGGTTATGTTCCATCAGCCTATTGTGACGTATTCGTTGTGGTTTTGACTAGATTCGACGCGCGAGGAGGTTGATTCTAGAGGAAAAGGCTTGGTGGGCTAGTCTTTAGCTGGTTCGAGGTGACTAATTGATGTAACTGCTGTTCTAAGGGTTTGAAACCCCGGACTTTCACATCGTAACGCTATATTGAGGCGTGACACGCATTCCACGATGAGTGCGGGGTCGTATACTGTTGGGGATTGAGACTTAGTCCTTCCCGAGTTTTAATTTCTACTATATTAGCGATTGAAACACATACTTTGTTATTGTGAATTGGGCTTATTGCCGTGTTTGGAGCTTTGTGCCGACCTGTAGAATCCTTATGGGATCTTTATGTGTTTTTCCTCACTTTTGTGCATAACATAAATTCTCAGTCATGTTTTCAAATAATAAAAACAATATAATAACTGTATTTTATACATGAACCTTAAATGAAAAGGATATGAGGTCTGAGATCCCTATAGTATGTCAAGCCCGATTGGCTGTGGATTTATTCGACTGAGATGGGTCGGGGACCCAGTTGTGAGGATGTTTCCTTGATATGGATCGGGCTACACGCCGTAGCGATTATTGTATATTGATATTGAGGCCGAGAGCCTATTTTATGCCAATACCTAGCTGATATTGCGCTTGGGCTGTTGGAGCCCCTCCGGAGTCTGTACACACCCCCAGTGAGCACCGTCAATGTTAAATAAGTGGAGCGGGCTGCATGTCGCAGCGGGTACCGGAGTGTACCATTAAATATGTTGCATCCATTCATCCATTATTTCTTAACTGTATTATTATTGTATACTTTTTCCGCTGGATTGAGTATGAACTGCTAGATATAGAGTACTTTGTGCATTTCCTGTGTTTTCTTACTTTTCAGACTTTAGTTATGTTTATTACTCACTGAGTTGGAGTACTCACTTTACTCCCTTCACCTTGTGTGCAGATCCAGGGCAGTCTCAGGCTGAGTGATTCCAGTTGATCCAGAGTTCTTTCCGGGAGTATTTGAGTTAGCTGCAGGGCGTTCGCAGCCGATGATTCTCCCCTCTATCTTTATCCTTTATTTCTATATTATCAGTATTAGACAGACTTTGTAGTAGGATATTACGCTGTCATTAGAGGCTCATGGTCGTGACACCGGGTCCTAGTTAGGCTGTTTGGGTATTTTGTTAGATTTTCACATTATTATCAGTATTTAAGATTCTTGTCTTAAATGATATTTAACTTCATCTGTTTAATAAACGGGGTTATTGATATAAATGGTTGGGCTTGCCTAGTAGTGTGCTGGGCGCCATCACGACCGGGTTGGGGTCGTGACAAGTTAGTATCAGAGCCTAGGTTACTTGGTCTCGGGAACCATGAGTCGATTTAGTAGAGTCTCGCGGATCGGTATGGAGACGTCTGTATTTATCCTCGAGAGGCTGCAGGACCTTTAGGAGACTTCATATTATTGGAATTCTTATCGTGTGACTTAGTTGATCTGATAACTAAATTCTGTTATTTTATTCACTCGCAGATGGCGAGAACCCGTGCTACCGGATGTGTCGGACGACCACCTGTACCACCTACTGATGCCACCAGAAGCCAGGGACGCGGTCGTGGTCGAGGTCGTGTTCGAGGCAGAGCCGAGGGGACAACACCTGTTGACCCACCAGTTGCCCTGGCTCAGGAGCAGGCTCCAGCTGTAGAGACTCCAGCAGCACCTGTCCAGGCACCAGCTGTGCCTATTGTGATTCCGGTTCTTCAGGAGGCCCTAGCTCAGATTTTATCAGTTTGCGCTGGCCTGGCTCAGGCCGTCTCAGCCACTACAACAGCAGCTACTTCGTAGGCCGGGGGAGGCAATCAGACCCCCGTTGCTCGCACGTCGGAGCAGGTAGCGCAGGGTTTGCAGACACCAGAGGCACCACCAGTTCAGCAGGTTGCCCCAGTTCAGCAGGTTGCCCCGATTCAGCCGGTTATCCCGGTTTAGGATGATGTGATTCTGGCCATACCAGATGATGAGCCGCGTCGTCTTGAGAGGTTCAGCAGGCTTTCACCTCCTACTTTCAGTGGTGTTTCGGGTGAGCATGCCCAGGGTTTTCTCGACAAGTGTCGACGTATGCTTTGGACCGCAGTGATCTTGGAGTCGAGCGGGGTATCATTTACTACTTTTCAGTTTTTTGGAGCAGATTTCACTTGGTGGGAGGCTTATGACCAGCGTAAGCCGAGGGGTGCAGTGCCTTTGTCATGGCAGGAGTTCTCCACTCTCTTTCTGGAGAAGTGAGTACCGTAGTCTCAGAGGGAGGAGCTGCATAGACAGTTTGAGTACGTTCATCAGGGAGATATGATTGTGACTCAGTATGAGGTGAGATTTTCGGAGTTGGCTCGATATGCTCCATGGATTGTCCCGACTGATACTGATCGGGAGAGGATTTGGAGATTTGTGGATGGACTCACCTATCCCATCCGTATTCTGATGACCCGAGAGAGGGTGCTGGGCCATACCTTCGAGGTGCTGTGGATATTGCTCGTGATATTGAGATGGCTCGCCGTCAGGAGAGAGAGGAGAGAGTGGCCAAGAGGCCTCGCGGATCAGGTAGCTTCAGTGGTGCTCCATCTAGGGGCTAGTTTTAGCAGGGCAGAGGTCGTTCTTTCAGGCCTCATCAGTCGGCTCCTCCTGAGTATCGTGGGGCGTCTTCAGGCCATGGTCACCAGGGTTATCAGCAGGGCCAGTCTCCACTTAATGCCCTCCCATCTCATAGATCTTCTCATGCCTCTTCATCTCAGGGTTCTTTTGCGCAGGGCGCATCGGCTGGTCATTCCGGCACGAGGGGTTCCCAGCAGTTCCCTTCTCCAGCATTTGGTATTTGCTTCGAGTGTGGCGAGTATGGCCACATGAGGAGGCAGTGTCCTCGACGTCGTGGTAGCCAGTCTCAGCAGAGGGATCAGCCCTCCTCTTCTACTCCATCTGCTTCAGCACCATCCCAGTCAGGTAGGGGTGAGGGTTAGTCAGCTAGGGGTCGCCCTAGGGGTGGGGATCGACCTAGTGGTGGTCAGGCTCGGTTCTATGCGCTTCTGGACAGGAGAGATGCCATTGCATCTGATATAGTTATTACATGTATTATCTCAGTATGCCACAAGGATGCTTCTATTTTATTTGATCCCAGATCTACATACTCTCATGTGTCTTCATATTTTGCCCATCATCTGGGTACGACCCAAGGGGGTCTTGCCTTACCTGTGCATGTATCTACCTCGGTGGGTGATACTATTGTTGTGGACCATGTGTATCGGTCCTGTCTTGTTACTATTGGGGGTCTGGAGACCCGGGTTGATTTGTTGCTTTTGAGCATGGTAGACTTCGATTTTATTTTGGGCATGGACTGGTTATCTCCGCGTCATGCTATTTTGGATTGTCATGCAAAGACAGTCACGTTGGCTATGCAAGGGGTTCCGAGAGTCGAGTGGCGTGGTTCGGCCGATTATGTACCCAGCCGGATAATCTCTTTCTTAAAGGCCCAGCGGATGGTTGAGAAGGGATGTTTATCATATTTGGCATTTGTGAGGGATGTTGGAGCTGAGACTCCTAGTATCGAATCGGTTCCCGTTGTGAGGGATTTCCCTGATGTGTTTCCAGCTGACCTGCCGGGCGTGCCGATGGACAGGGACGTTGATTTCGGTATTGATCTAGTGCCGGGCACTCAGCCCATCTCTATTCCTCCCTATCATATGGCACCAGCTGAGTTAAAAGAATTGAAGGAGCAACTTCAGGAACTTCTAGATAAGGGGTTCATTCGCCCGAGTGTGTCACCGTGGGGTGCACCGGTCTTGTTTGTCAAGAAGAAAGATGGCTCAATGATGATGTGTATTGAGTACAGGCAGTTGAACAAGGTAACAATGAAGAACAAGTATCCTCTACCGCGCATAGATGATTTGTTTGATCAGCTCCAGGGAGCGAGGGTATTCTCGAAGATTGATCTTCGTTCAGCTATCACCAGTTGAAGATTAGGGATTTTGATATTATGAAGACAGCTTTCAGGACAAGATATGGGCATTATGAGTTTTTAGTTATGTCTTTTGGGCTGACCAATGCCCCGGCCGCATTCATGCATTTGATGAACAGCGTGTTCCGGCCGCTTTTGGATTTCTTTATGATTGTTTTTATTGATGACATCCTGGTATACTCGCGTAGCCAGGAGGAGCATGTTCAGCATTTGGGAGTAGTATTGCAGAGATTGATGGAGGAGAAGCTTTATTCAAAGTTCTCCAAGTGCGAATCCTGGCTTGGGTCTGTGGATTTTTTGGGTCACGTGGTGTCTAGTGATGGTATTCAGGTTTACCCAAAGAAGATAGAGGCGGTGCAGAGTTGGCCTAGACCGTCCTCAGCTATGGAGATCCGGAGTTTCCTCAATTTGGCAGGGTATTATTGCCGGTTTGTCCAGGGATTTTCATCTATTGCTTCGTCCTTGACCAAGTTGATGTAGAATGGTGCACCATTCGTATGGTCGGATGAGTGCGAGGAGAGCTTTCATAAGCTCAAGACGGCTTTGACCACAGCTCTAGTGTTAGTCTTGCCATCAGCTTCAGGTTCTTACATCGTGTATTGTGATGCTTCTAGAGTTGGGATTGGATGTGTGTTGATGCAGGAAGGTAGAGTTATTGCTTATGCTTCTCGTCAGTTGAAGCCTCATGAGAAGAACTACCCTGTTCATGATTTGGAGGTTGCTGCCATAGTTCATGCTTTAAAGATTTGGAGGCACTACCTATATGGCGTATCTTGTGAGGTGTATACTGATCATCGCAATCTTCAACATTTGTTCAAATAGAAGGATCTTAATTTGAGGCAGCGGAGGTGGCTTGAGTTGCTCAATGACATTACCATTTTGTATCATCCGGGGAAGGCCAATGTAGTGGCCAATGCTTTGAGCCGGAAGGCGATGAGTATGGGTAGTTTGGCATATATTCCAGTTGGGGAGAGACCTTTTGCAGTGGATGTTCAAGCTTTGGCTAATCGGATGGTGAGGTTAGATATTTCGGAGCCTAGCCGGGTGTTGGCTTGTGTGGTATCTCGGTCTTCCTTGTGTGATCGCATTAGAGAGCGTCTGTATGAGGATCCATATTTGCTTGTCCTTAAGGACAGAGTTCAGCATGATGATACCAGGGATGTGACCATTGATAGTGATGGTGTGTTGAGGATGCAGGGCCGGATTTGCGTGCCCAATGTGGGTGGGCTTCGGGAGTTGATATTGGAGGAGGCCCACAGCTCGCGATATTCTATTCATCCAGGTGCCGCGAAGATGTATCAGGATCTGAGATAGCATTACTGGTGAAGGAGAAGGAAGAAGCAAATTGTGAGTCATGTAGCTCGGTGTCTCAACTGTCAGCAGGTCAAGTATGAGCATCAGAGATGGTGGTGTACTTCAGCATATGGATATTCCTGAATGGAAATGGGAAAGGATTACTATAGACTTTGTGAGTGGTCTCCCTCGGACAGCGAGAAAGTTTGATTCGGTTTGGGTGATTGTGGATTGGCTTACCAAGTCCGCACACTTCATCCCGGTGTATACTACCTATTCTTCGGAGCGGTTAGCAGAGATTTTCATCCGGGAGATTGTACGGTTGCATGGGGTCCCAGTTTCCATTATATCAGACAGCGGTACTCAGTTCACTTCTCAGTTTTTGAGGACTTTTCAGCGAGAGTTGGGTACATAAGTAGAGCTGAGCACAGCGTTTCATCCTCAGACGGACGGGCAGTCCGAGCGTACCATCCAGATATTGGAGGACATGTTGCGTGCCTGTGTTATTGACTTTGGAGATTCTTGGGCTGATTATTTGCCTCTTGCAGAGTTTGCTTACAACAACATCTATCAATCTAGCATTCAGATGGCACCTTATGAGGCTTTATATGGGAGACGGTGTAGATCTCTGGTTGGTTGGTTTGAGCCCGGCGAGGCTAGGTTGTTGGGGACAGAGTTGGTCCAGGATGCCTTAGATAAGGTGAAAGTGATTCAGGAGAGACTTCGCATAGCTCAGTCGCGTCAGAAGAGTTATGCGGACCGAAAGGTCCGAGATTTATCTTATTCGGTGGGCGAGAAGGTCTTGTTGAAGGTTTCGCCTATGAAGGGCGTCATGAGATTTGGAAAGAAAGGAAAGCTGAGTCCGAGGTTTATTGGCCCTTTTGAGATACTTAGGAGGATTGGGGAGGTGGCCTATATGCTTGCTTTGCCACCCAGCCTATCGGGAGTTCATCCGGTATTTCATGTATCTATGCTCCGGAAGTATGTTGGGGACCCATCTCATGTGTTGGACTTCAGTACAGTGCAGTTGGATAATGATTTGACCTATGATGTAGAGCCAGTAGCTATTTTGGGTCGTCAGGTTCGGAGGTTGAGGTTAAAGGATATAGCTTCGGTGAAGGTGCAGTGGAGAGGTTGGCCCGTGGAAGAGGCTACTTGGGAGACCGAGCGGGAGATGCGGAGCAGATATCCTCACTTGTTTGAGACTCCAAGTATGTTTCTTGACCCGTTCGAGGATGAGCATTTGTTTTAGTTGGGGAGGATATGACGACCCGGCCCGTCATCACGTAAGTTACCGCCCCATTTTCCCCTATATTGTGTTGCTTTACATTCAATATCGGTATTTGAGTTGATCGGGTAGAATTGAGTTGGTTTTAGTTGGAAATGAGGCACTTAGCCTCTTAGAAGAAACCTTATTTTAGAAAAGTCAACCGGAAGTTGACTATGTGGTTAGAGGGCTTGGATGTCAATTCCGTTGGTTCGGTTAGCTTCGGGGGGTGATTTGTGACTTAGGAGTGCGATCGGAATCAAATTTGGAGGTCCGGTGAAGAATTAGGCTTGAATTGGTGAAGTTTGAATTTTGGCGAATTTCGGTTTATAGGTGAAATTTTGATCCGAGGGTCGGAATGGAATTTCGAGTGTTGTAATAGCTCCGTTAGGTGATTTTGGATATGTCTGCAAATTTTTAGGTCATTCGGACGTCGTTTGGTCGGGTTTTTGATTGAATGCGCCTTTCGAAAGTTTTGATGAAAACTAGGCTTGAATCCGATGTGTTTTAATGGTTTTAGCGTTGTTTGACATGTTTTGAGGATTGGAACAAGTTTGAATATGGTTGTTGGATGTGTTGGTGATTTTGGTTGAGGTCCCGGGGGCCTCGGGGTGATTTCGGATGGTTAAACGAAGGTTTTAAGCAATTGTTGCAGTCAGATTTTTCTCCCTTCTTGTATTCTTCATCTGTGGAAAAGGAGCCGCTTAAGCGGTTCCGTAGATGTGGTGGGGGAGCAGCAGAAGCGGACAGGTGAGGCCCAGGGGTTTTACACATAAGAGGAAGAGTGGTCGCTTTTGCGGGACCGCGTAAGCGGTTAAAAGACCGCAGAAACGGTTGATGGAAACCGCATAAGCGGAATGCTGGGTCGCAGAAGTGGTCCTAGGTACTTTAAGTTAGACCGCATAAGCGGAACCGCAGGTGCGGTCAGGCGACCGCAGAAGCAGAAATCGGGCCTGTGTTATAGTGAACAGTGTTCACAAACTTAGAAAAGAAGAAAACAATTTGGACTTCGAGCAAAGTGGGTTGTTGGGCGATTTTGAAGAGGATTCGAAGGAGTTTCATCTGGTATGAATATTTGGACTCGGATTATCTTATTATGGTGTTAAAACTTGAATTTATCACAAAATTTCAAGGAATTAAAGGGTAAAAAATGGAGGTTAGGGCTTGAAACCTAAGAGGATTTAAAATGATGATTTGAGGGTCCAAATGGACTCCGATTCTTGTGTATTTTATATGTATGGACTCGTGGCGAGACGAGAATTCCAAAGATGTGAATTTCGAAATTTTTCGAGAAGTGGGCCCGGGGCTTGGGTTTTGCCAACTTCGTATTTTTGAGTGTTTTTCGAGTTCTTTCAACTGGGTTATGTTCCATTAGCCTATTGTGATGTATTCGTTGTGGTTTTGACTAGATTCGACGCGCGAGGAGGTTGATTCTAGAGGAAAAGGCTTGGTCGGATAGTCTTTAGCTGGTTCGAGGTGAGTAATTGATGTTACTGCTGTTCTAAGGGTTTGAAACCCTAGACTTTCACATCGTAACGCTATATTGAGGCGTGACATGCATTCCACGATGAGTGCGGGGTCGTATACTGTTGGGGATTGAGACTTAGTCCTTCCCGAGTTTTAATTTCTACTATATTAGCGATTGAAACACATACTTAGTTATTGTGAATTAGGCTTATTGCCGTGTTTGGGGCCTTGTGCCGACTTGTAGAATCCTTAGGGGATCTTTATGTGTTTTTCCTCACTTGTGTGCATAACACAAATTCTCAGTCATGTTTTCAAATATTAAAAACAATATAATAACTGTGTTTTATACATGAACCTTAAATGAAAAGGATATGAGGGCTGAGATCCCTATAGTATGTCACGCCTGATTGGCTGTGGACTTATTCGACTGAGATGGGTCGGGGAACCAGTGGTGAGGATGTTTCCTTGATATGGATCGGGCTACACGCCGTAGCGATTATTGTATATTGATATTGAGGCCGAGAGCCTGTTTTATGCCAATACCTGGCTGATATTGCGCTTGGGTTGTAGGAGCCCTTCCGGAGTCTGTACACACCCCCAGTGAGCGCCGTCGACGTTAAATAATGGAGCGGGCTGTACGCTGCAGCGGGTACCGGAGTGTACCGTTAAATATGTTGCATCCATTCATGCATTATTTCTTAACTGTATTATTGTTGTATACGTTTTCCGCTGGATTGGCTATGAACTGCTAGATATAGAGTACTTTGTGCATTTCCTGCGTTTTCTTACTTTTCAGACTTTAGTTATGTTTATTACTCACTGAGTTGGAGTACTCACTTTACTCCCTACACCTTGTGTGCAGATCCAGGGCAGTCTCAGGCTGAGTGATTCCAGCTGATCGAGAGTTCTTTCCGGGAGTATCTGAGGTAGCTGCAGGGCGTTCGCAGGTGATGATTCTCCCCTCTATCTTTATCCTTTATTTTCGCATTATCAGTATTAGACAGACTTTGTAGTAGGATATTATGATGTCATTAGAAGCTCATGGTCGTGACACCAGGTCCTAGTTAGGCTGTTTGGGTATTTTGTTAGATTTTCACATTATTATCAGTATTTATGATTCTTGTCTTAAATGATATTTAACTTCATCTGTATAATAAATGAGGTTATTGATATAAATGGTCAGGCTTGCCTAGTAGTATGCTGGGCACCATCACGACCGGGTTGGGGTCGTGACACAGGCTAAGTGCCTTCTCCATCAAATGTATTAGGTTTGACCTCGCTCGAACTGGGTCTCAGACTACGTGCCTTCGCCCTCACAATTTATTAGGTTCGACTTCAGACGAACTGGGACTCAGGCTAAGTGCCTTCGCCATCAAATGTATTAGGTTCGACCTCGCTCGAATTGGGTCTCAGGCTAAGTGCCTTTGCCCTCAAAATTTATAAGGTTCGACCTCAGTCGAACTGGGACTCGGGCTAAGTGCCTTCGCCATCAAATGTATTAGGTTCGACCTCGCTCGAACTGGGTCTCAGGCTACGTGCCTTCGCCCTCACAATTTATTAGGTTCAACCTCAGTCGAACTGGGACTCAGGCTAAGTTCCTTCGCCATCAAATGTATTAGGTTCGAGCACGCTCGAACTGGGTCTCAGGCTATGTGCGTTCGCCCTCACAATTTATTAGGTTCGACCTCAATTGAACTGGGACTCAGGCTAAATAACTTCACTATCAAATGTATTAGGTTCGACCTCGTTCGAACTGGGTCTCAGGCTACGTGGATTCGCCCTCACAATTTATTAGGTTCGACTTCAGTCGAACTGGTACTCATGCTAAATGCCTTCGTTATCAAATGTATTAGGTTCGACCTTGCTCGAACTGGGTCTCAGGCTAAGTGCCTTCGCCCTCAAATTTTATTAGGTTTGACCTCAGTCAAATTTATTAGGTTTGACCTAAGTCGAACTAGGACTCAGGCTAAGTGCCTTTGCCATAAAATGTATTAGGTTCGACCTCGCTCAAACTGGGTCTCAGGGTACGTGCCTTCGCTATCAAATGTATTAGGTTCGACCTCGCTCGAACTGGGTCTCAGGCTAAGTGCCTTCGCCCTCAAAATTTATTAGATTCGACCTCGATCGGACTCGGGCTGGGGCGAAGAGAAGCTAAGCGATGTCGCTGCAGGACGACCGCCCTCCCTCATTCGTATCGAGTCGAAGTGTAAAAACCATTATCAGTCAAAAACTGACATGCCGACCTCGGCTGAATTCAAGGACGAGTGATCTCTTCAAACATGTTCAAAAAGAAAAGGAGAGGAATGGAAGGCACAAAGTAAAGCATGAGACAAAAAATGGAAAAGAGAGTACATTTATCTACAAAAGTTAAGAGTGCGGGTCCTCCCCGCTTACACCCGGCCCCGGCTGGTCAACACAAGAAAAGGAAAAATAAAGAAGAACAACAAGAAACAACTGAACGCCAACCGACGAACGGAAAAGAAAAACCAATAACAAATCTTTTTTTTACTCGGCGCCACCACCACCGCCATTAGCGCCATCGTCAGCCTCGGGTGTCACCACATCATAACCATAGTTGGCACCGGCTTCACGAGCCTTCTGGCATGCCACCTCGAAGACGACTTCGGTCACAACACCTATCTCCCACAAGTTCTTGTAAACGTCGCGTTGAGATTTGGCATAGACCCAAAGTTCATGAGCCTGGTGGGAAATAGCGGTATGTGATGGACCAGCTTGGTTCTGCAGTCGCCGGTTCTCTTCCTCCAAGGCCGCAATCCACTCTGACATAACTTGGGCCTCCTGCTCAAGAACACCAATCCGTTCCTCGAGTCGTGCCTCTCTAAAGGCCGTTGTCTCCCTCTCCGACTCAAGTCGGGAGTCATGCACGTTGAACGACGCCTCCAACTCCCCAGAACTTGATGAGGCACCCCTCTCCAGAAGTTTTAAGGCAGCAACCTTGCCTTCCAGTGCCACCAGTTTCCCACTCCATTCCGCAGCCGCCTCTGCTGCTTTGACCCGGTTCTGCTCCGCCACCAATTCTATCTCCCTCAACTTACCCTGTAGGTGCGCACACTCGGCTGCGATTCCCTTTCCCACCTCAAGCTCCTCATCCTTCCAACGGATCTGCTCTTCAAGAGCACTTTTACTGCCAAGCGCCTGCAACAACTACTGGCCCCATCTCGCCAACTTCTCGCCCAAAGCCCGATTGCAAGGATCGTTCCTCAAACGCTCATGCAGCTCTCGAAGCCGATCACGATAACGGTGATAATTTTCCAGCATCTGCAGGAAGATCCTTGAGCGGACATTGGCTCTGCGGATGTTCTCCACCTCCAACAAGTAAGTCTACAAAAATAAGAGAAGGTAAAGCTGAGGCAAAAGCTAAAACAAAAAAAGAAGAACGAACTAGGATCGTACTACGTACCCTCAAGCCCATCACGGGCACTTCATCCATCACTTCAATATCCGAAACATTCCTCAAAGATGCGTTCTCAGCCTCCGAACACAACAACTCAAATGGCAACACCAAGCTATTTCCTTCAGTTAGTAAGTTCAAATCCGAGGGAACCTCAATAAAATGGGTCGGCCCCCCTGCGCGTACCGTAGAATTGGTAATGCCCTACTCGAGCATACGGATGTTGTTGGGGTCCAAATCGGACTCAGACTCATACTTGTCCTCCACCACGTCCTTCCCCTCTCCACCACCGACGGTGTAGAGAAACCCGCCGTGGCCAACGATGGTACATTCGAGATCTCAACGATGGCCTGTAAGGATCAACCATTCGCCTCGATAGTAGGAATTTCTGATGGGGTCGTCAAGGCAACAATATTCCCTTGGCTAGGATTAACTGGGTAAACTCCAACCAACTTCCCTCCCTCGATAGCAAGTGCCACAGCTGCACCACTCTCCGAATCCATCGAGGGAGAATCCAAATTGATTATCGATGGAGGAGCCACCACAAATGCCACTCGCCGCCTCTGCGAGGGTCTTTCCTCCTCTCCATTTGAAAGCAAGCCTATTCAAGGACGGAAGAGCCCAGACGGCCCCTCATCTTGCGGTGTAGCCCGTGTCGGGGACGTGGCCACTGACGATTCAACTGATGTTGCCCTCGGTACCGCACGAGGCAAAGACGTTGCAGCTAGTCGGGCAATTGTAGCCGGCCGACAGAAAGCCAACTGAGGAGCTTTGACACGGCGTGTTCGCCCTAGGCACAATGAACAAACAAATCAATGAGCGTAGTCAAAACAAAACGAAACAGGAAAGAGAAGGGTCGATATTCCGCCTATCAGAGGCCTGCGACCATGTCTCTACCAAAAAGTCGCCCATGTGCGAATCTCCACAGTATGAGGAAGCACAGCCTCGACCCAGTAATGGATCCCCTCCAAAGGAGGCAGTGGCAGCTTTTTAGCTACAAAATATTAAGGTAAATCAATAACCACAAACACAAAGTGTAAAGAAGGTCAAAACAGGGCGGTTGCCCAGTCATGAACGAGGGCTTACGTGCAAAGTTCCAAACTACCAGGAACCCGTTTGGGTCCGTCACTAGGTACTCAGTCCGGATATAGAAAATATTTTCAAAGAGACGACGATTGGTCCCGTTATCCATCCCAACCACCAAGCCCCTCGATCCTCATGGACGTGTATGGATCATGGTGCCGCGGATCTTTTGAGGAGCAAAGAGGCTGAGCACATGCCTTAAAGTGACCTCCCTACTGGCTAGCTCCGCGTACTTGATAAATATGAGAAACAGTTTATAGAGGTAAGGAGAAAGTTGGGAGCGGAAATGTATATCGCACCTGGAAGGGATAAGAATAGAACAAGCAATACCCTCGATGGTCGATCTGCACCCTGTCCTCAGTCTTTGTAAGCGCGATCTCGACATAACGTGGAATACCCCATTGCTCCCGCATCTGGGATATCCCCACTACCCCCATTAGAGAAGTAATGCCCCCTGTTCCACGCTGCCCGGTGCACTAAAATCCATCACCTGATTTCTTGGACGAGGCAAAACTTCATCGACTGAAGGAACTTCTTCATCTTCCACCAACTCTAAGTCTTCATATGACTGAGCGGGACTTTCAACCACCGGAGAATTAGCCGGACGATTGCCGCGAGAAGACGTTCCTGCCATAATTGATTCACGAGCGAGAGAAAGAATAACTTTGATGGGAGAAACGAGGAAATCAATGATGATAACGATCGAAAGAATAGAGAAAAATGTGATTTAACAGAAGAAAAGTCTTCTCGAGAATTCTCTTAGAAGAATAATGAATGTGTTAAGAGCAAAATGACACATCCTCTCTAGTTATAAATAACAGACTCTGCCTACACGAAACCCAATAATTGCCATTAATACATGACCAGGCACGAAGCGATTGGGTTTCATGAATTTTGCGCCATTATAAACGACCGCGCGGAGTGGCGCTCCACTCACCGACAGACGGTTTAGTTCCGAGACTTCATTTCGGAGTTTTTAACACTGTTAATAAATGAAAGGCGAGTCTGGCTCCTCCTGATCATGCCACTCTATCCGTCCGGCCGAGGTCAACCCGGGTACGACCTCGACGAACGGAGGGATTAACTATATTGGTAGAAATTCAACCAGGCATCAACCCCATCCTAACCAGTTTATAGTAAATGGTCAACGCTACTGACTTTTAACTCACGACAGCCGTCCTTAAGCTGAACAAGGGGGTCACGGCCCTTTCGCACAAGAGGACGTCTCCGCAACCAAAACGACACCAACTCGTGACCAGCTCACAAAGCTTGAAGCTATAAATTCCAAGAAAGAGAACCTTCGAAAGGGGGGCTTTTTCTTCTACACAACTCTAAATACATAGAAATGGAAAGATGTGCTCCATAAATTGGGCGATAAACAAGACCACTGTAAGATCCTGAACCTCTTCAAGGAGAGGCAGGTCAAGCTGCTATGATGAATAAAACCCCGTTTATATCACTCTCTAATTGATTACTCGTATATCTCAATTTTTTCTTATGATTCAGTGATTAATTATGATTGGCTATGATTTACCCTTGATTTATTTTGATTGATCTGCTCGGGAAGTATTCGATAATTTTCGAGTCAAACACATTCAAATCTCTATCACTAAGTATTTTTATTTTTAAATTTGAATCCTAATCATTCAAATCTCAAATATTAAGTAAATCTTTTTAATTTAATAATAATGTCTGGATAATATTATCATGTTATCAATGATATCTACGAAAACGATATTTCACTACCACCTTATCCACTTTAACCGCCATCCAATGATGTGCCGATGTATTATTCTTTGTGAAGAAATTTTCAGCACAACATTTTTCCAACACACTCTCTACATTCTCTGTGAAGCTCTTCTGCAATCTCTCATGCCACCAATTCCCAACTTATTTGCAAACCCTCCCAAACCACCGGACATCAACTCCACCACTAGCCCAATGGAGATCAAACCTATGGTGAAGGAACCTATATTTTTTAGGATAAACTTCTCAACAAAGATATGAACTATAACATAGACTTAGCCTTAGATTCACCACCTCCACACCAATCCCCTATAGATTTTCACTATGAAACAGAGACTCCAAACCAAACACTAATCCCCTCTCGGGAGCATAACATATCTGTCCTTATTACAATAGAAGATAAAAAAAAGAGTCTACCACCCCTGGAGGTACTCTTTAATCATTAAACTACAAGGAAAAAGAATCACACACGAACTGTTGAAAAAGAAATTAATAGATCTTTGGAAACCAATAGAAACTTTCACGTTAATTAATCTAGGGGAAGACTACTACATTATTCGCTTTATTAAAGAAGAGAAGATGACTAATGTAATCCAATAAGGTCCATGGTTCATATATGACCATTTCTTGTCAGTCCAATGTTGGGTTCCAAACTTTGTAACATCAAAAGCAACACAGTCTTTTACCGATATTTGGATTAGACTTATCCAACTTTCCACGGAATTTTACGATAAGGAAATACTACAAAAAGTGGGAAGCTGAATAGGAAGACTTCTGAAAGTTGATGCTTGTATAGCAACACTCCATGGAGATATGCTCGTCTCTGTGTGAACTCCCCCTAAACAAACCTGTGACCCCTTTCCTCTTTATAGGATCTCACAAACAGCACATCCATTACGAAGGTAAAAAACTACTATGTACAACATGTGGTCGCTTAGGCCATCCAACAATACAATGCAAAAAAACTAAAACTATCCAAAGGCAGGAATCACACATAAAGGAATCGGCAACACCCCAGTCTGGGCAAATAAAGCTTGACGGAATATGGAAAAAAGTCCTATTCAACAAAGGTAAACGAAGGAGTCCCACAAAAAGTGCTACAAAACTACCAGAAAATAATTAAGAACCAGGTATTAACGTCAATATGTTTGAAGCCAAGTCAGGTAAATTCCTATCCTCTCAAAAAATTTGTTATAAAAATAGATATCCTCAGCTACAACTATCCAATAACTATAACTTTGTTCCTCCAACAAACTCTAGTAAAACCTCATCAGACGATAGCTACACTAATCACATTTGTAACAACATTAACAATAATATTACCAATATTAATGACCATAATTTTTCCACAAACTGTAATAAAAAACTAATAAGTATAATAATAATTTTGATAACATTAATTATGATATTATTAATATAAATCTTGACAAAGTGAAGGGCCTGCTTTTCTCCCTACACACTCAATCACCTACCCACCATCTATACCCACAATTCCTCTCACCCAATCAACCCCCAATAACAGCCATAATACTACACTACCACACAGCACCCCCTCTAAATCAAGACCCTACTAATCCCCCTTCTAATACCCCTCTCATGTCTAACACTACCCTAACCAATTCTCGTCCCTTGCATGCAAATTCTGACAGGGAACACGTGTCATGCACAAACCAAGACAATGAACAAATGGCTATTGATATTCTCCACAACAATACAGCCCATTCCAATCCACCCGGGAACTATAAAATCTTTATTAAACACATGCAAAACCAGTCGGATTGCATGCAGGAAACAAATTCAATCATTGAAATCCTAGGAAACATTAAATCTACCAGTGCTATTTTCCTTCTTCCCCATTAAAGTGTCCAAATCTTAAAGAAGATGCCAAGAATCTCAATCTCAGTAAAAAGATGCCATTGGCTCATTCAACTTCAAAGAGTAACTCGTAATTCAAACACAGAACACAAGTATCTCCAAAACCATCAGAACCAAAACCAAAACACTCAACCAAGAAGGATCTTGATCCAACCTCCTCTCCCTCAAAACCACAAACTATTATCATGGGTGGATATGGGACTACTAGGCCATGAAATCTCTTTCAACATCACGTTAGAAGGGAGAGAAACAATGATAGTGATCCAAAACTCACACTACATTACACAACTAATCTCCGAAGGAATACGCATGATGATGAACAACTATATCAACCAAGTATGGTTGAACAACATCCCGAACCCTATAGCCCCAAATCTTACTATCAACCAAATCCATTCCATGAGGGGGGGGGGGACTGGAACATGCCACTGAACTACATTCCAATCCAGAACCCCACTCCTGCAGTGGACCTCCCCTTTCTTCACCCCAAAATTCCTAACGAACATCAACCCAATGTTCACCCCTTGGAATGTCCATGAAAATCATCCCCCACCTCCAGTTGGACAAGATGCTCAAGCCATGCAAATCCCTCACCCTCAACAAACTCAGAACCAAATGAAGCAGGCAATAGAAGAAGAAGTAGATCCTGTAAACTTGATCCCTCAAAACGTGATCGAGGATTCAAACCTAGACGAGCTAGAAATATTTATATTTATAGAGAGGCAAGAATAGAAACCAATTCTCTATTGTGCAATGGTACTGTACAAGTGCAAAATGGATATAAGACCTCCAGCAGATCCTACCGTAGGAAAACATGCAATGATCCTTGTTCCTTTTCAGAGGAGGAACCCCATCTTTCCAAGAAGGATGAGGGAGAATGAAGACCTGACAACCCAATGATAAACATGAATAGACCAACCACATTTATCATCTAGAACATAAGAGGGGGAAACAAAGACAACTTTAGGCTTAACTTCAGAGATTTAATTGATACTCATCACCGTAGCATGGTCACTCTTCTAGAAACCAATATGGACAGCCATCTTCCTCTCCTCAATCATTTTGGCTTCACAGATATGATTAAGATTCCTGCAGAAGAGCAGTCGGGAGGTATGATTATTTTGTAGGATCACACCAAGGTCATGGTTCATAGCTTTGTTCGTAGAAGTCAAGAAATTAGCGCCACTATTGAAGTATTTTCCCTTAACAAAACTTGGTTTTTTACTGCTATTTACGCTAGTACTGTTAGCAAGCATAGGAATATCATGTGAAATAATTTGTTACACATGCATAGTGTAATTAGAGGTCCTTGGGTGGTAGGGGGTGATTTCAATAATGCCTTAAGCTCGGAGGAAAAATTCAGAGGTAGAAAAATTAGTCAAAAAAGATCCAAGGTCCTATGGGATTTTATTAACCTTTGCAACCTAATATATTTAGGTTTTAAAGGCTGTAAGTTTACTTGGTCTAATAAAAGGGAAAAGAAAGCAAAGGTTTCATTCTAGAATGATTAGATAGGGTGTTTGCTAATAACGAATGGATTGAGCTATTTCTGGAAGCATCCATTACCCACCTTTCTAGGATTCACTTGGACCACAACCCCCTCTTGATTACTTGTAACCCAAAAAAGTGCACCTTCTTCAAAAAACCTTTACGGTTAGAAACCTTATGGTGTCGTCACCCGGATTTTATAAATCTAGTTAGGAAAAGTTGGAATAACTCTAACTATGTCCATAACTTCCAAACTTTAGAGATAACATAATCTATTAGAGTAGGAAACATTTTGGAGATACTCACCTAAAGAAATCTAGGATAATTGCCAGACTAAATGGCATTCAACGCTCTAATAACTACAACTCTAATTCTTTTCTCCAGAATTTAGAGTCTAAGCTTCAACAAGAATATAAAGAAATTCTTAAACTAGAGGACGAGTATTGGAAAATTAGAGCTAGAATGTTCTGAGTCCAAGATGGTGACGCTAACACTAAATTCTTCCATATTAGCGCAACCAATAGATCTAGGAGAAATAGAATCGTTTATTTCAAAGAAAAATTTGGTAATTGATCAACGAACCTAGCCAAATCCTATATCACACCCTCAATTACTTTGTGAATGCCTTCAAAACTGATCACTGTGAAACAAATTGGTCTCTTATAAAAAACAATCCAAAAAACTTTAACATTATTGATCTCTCAACCCTTGATGACCATTTATCTAAGGGTGAAGTTCATAAGGCATTTTTTTTCTTCAAACCTTCTAAATCTCCAGGTCTGGATGGCATACATTCTTTTTTTACCAAAAATATTGGAATATTATAGGCCAATCAGTCATAGATCTATATACACAAGTGTTCAATACTCAAACTCTTTCTCCTGATATCAACAATACCTTCATTTGTCTAATCCCCAAAGTTCCCAATGCCAATAACCTCAAAAACTTTAGACCCATAAGTCTTTATAACACTATTTACAAGATCATTACAAAAATCATTGGCAATCAAATTCAACCCTTCCTTAATTAAATCATAAGCCCCTTCCAAGCTAGTTTCTTAAAAAGAAGAAGGTCGTCTGATAATGCTATTGTAATCCAAGAATTGACGTGCCAATTTATAAAAATAAAAGGGAAAAGGGGGCACATGATTCTCAAATTAGATTTGAAAAATGCCTTCGATAGATTAGAATGGTCCTTCATCTACTTAACTCTCTCTCACTTCCAATTTTCAACCAATATTAAGAATCTCATAATGAACTTTATTAGCACTAGTAATATTGCCATTTTAGTAAATGGTGTTACAACCTCTTTCTTTTCCCCCAAGCAGGGGGATCAGACAAGACTGCCCCCTATCTCCCTTTAATTTCATATTGTGTATGGAAATGCTATCTCGACTGATCTGCCATCAGGTAGATATCAACCTTTGGGACCCTATTGGCCTAAGAAAGCATCACACTAGTATATTCCACTTTTTCTTTGCAGAGATCTTACACTTATAGCAAAAGCAGATAAGGAAAACCTCCATACCATCAAAGAAAGCCTTAATACTTTTTGCAAAATGACAGGTCAAAAAAATCAATAGGAAAAAGTCAAAAATTTTGTTCTCTCAAAATTGTCCTACTCAATTTGCCAAATAAATTGCCTCAGTATTTAACATTAAGATTACCAATAAGTTTGGTACTAACCTGGGCTTTCCAATCCTCAATAATGCTCCCAAGGCTTCAGATTACCAATTCATTATCGAGAAAATGCGGGCTAAACTTTTCCATTGGAAAATAAATTTTCTTAACATAGCAGGTAGGACTACCTTAGCTCTTGCCACCCTCAATTTTATTCCAAACCACGCCATGAAATACACCTTGTTCCCCAAGAAAACTCTTAAACAAATCACCCGAATTCAAAAAAAAATTATTTGGGGTACAACGTCGAATCAGAAAAAGCTACACCTTATTAACTGGAACATAGTTACCAAGCCTAAAGCTGTAGGAGGTCTAGGAATGAAAGACGCCCAGCCAAAAAATAAAGTTTTACTAAGTAGTCTCTCTTGGAGAGTAATTAATAATACTTCCTCCCCCAGGGCAAACCTTTTAATCCGCAAATACTGTAAGAAGAGCTTCAAATAATCCTCCTTCATATGGAAAAGTGTTCTTACTGGTTGGAAAACTTGTAGCCAAGGAATTCAATGGCTTCCTGGTAGAAACTCTAACCTTAACAGTTAGGAGACTCAATTGATCCCACAACTCCCAACATTGAGAGCCTGCATTAAAGGTCCTCTGAATCATAATGAAGCTACCCTTCCTATCAAGAAATTATACCACAAAAGGAGATGGAATTTTCATAAAACCTACTTTACTATTCCTCTTTCAATCATGGATAAAGTTAATTCTATTCCCTTACCCCTTCAAAATATAGATAAAATCCTATGGAGACCCAGCTCAAACGGGTTATTCAATATAAAATATTGCTATAAAATACTAAACCACTGGGA
Organism: Nicotiana glauca; assembly: GCA_026770625.1. NCBI lineage: Eukaryota > Viridiplantae > Streptophyta > Magnoliopsida > Solanales > Solanaceae > Nicotiana > Nicotiana glauca. The sequence continues at coordinate 46,044 of MU763009.1, read as the reverse complement.
CATAGATTCTAATCATGACTTTGAGTGGATATGGAAAATACCTTGCCCTAATAAAATAAAATACTTCTTTTGGAAAATCCTTCATTCCTTGCCGTTCATATCTCTACCATATAATCATCAATATAAACCCTTGCAAAGATCAAGAGGAAACCATCACTCACATCTTCCTCACATGCCCCATTATCTCAAGTATATGGAGACAACTACAAATTTCTAATTTGATCACTAATCAGGACAATCATTAGCAAATCAAGCTGAAGGACAAAAACATCAACTCCATTCCCCTAAAAGTCCCTTGGAGTAATCTTCTACCTTTCCTTCTATGGGGGATCTGGATCAATAGAAACAACAACAATATCAACAACACCCACTATTCCCCTCGCATGAAAGATATTTGTAATCTGGCATTTGAATTCCTCTTCTTCAACACCACTGGCTCAACAACTGTGGATAAATCCACCATTGACATAAATGGTACCCCCCCCCCTTCGACGCGATTGCTACAAACTTAACACGGATGGAGCCTTCGAATAAGTAGGAAACAAATCTGGTATTGAAGGAGTCTTCCGAAACCATAAAGAAAAATGGATATTAGATTTTCAAAAAATAGACAATGCTCTTTCACCTTTACACTCAGAACTCCAGGTAGTACATGAAGGCATGAAAATAGCAACACAACACAACTTGTTCCCATAATAGAAATTGAAATAGATTTCACTGAAGCTATCAATGCATTAAACAAAGATCGCTTTGTCATGACTAATACTGTTCATTCATGCAGGTTATTGATGCTCCAACGGAAGGACCTGTCCCTACGGCATAACTTACATGAAGGAAATCAAGTAGCACACCTTTTGACAACCATGCAAGGAGACAACTAAACTACATCCAACACCACTTCCTTTTGTAACCTCACAGCTTGCTAAGGATCTGGAGGTTGTTCATCTTTACAAGAAGTCACTAGACATTACGACATGTAATAGACTAAAACTTCTAGAAAACCAAAATGTCACAAACATTAGTTCACCAAGTTGTGATAAGTTATACTTTCAAAGCGTATGTACCATGAACAATTTCTAGTCTTTAATAAAATATAACTATCCATATTATAAAAAAGAAGAAGAGAAAACTACCCTCTATAGTCCCTCAAAATTTTAATAGCCCATGTTTTGGCCCACTTGCAAAAAATGGCCCTTCGGCCCAAACATATTGCATCTAGTAGCCCGAAATGTCTGTTTTGTATATTTTTTGTATAGTGACTGTCTATTTTGTATAGTGGAAATCTATTTTGTATAATGAGAGTTTATTTAGTATATATTTTGTATAATGACAGCCTATTTTGTATATATTTTGTACTTTTGGATATGATAAGTATTAGCTAAGAATTAAATAAAATATGTAATGCAGTTCATATACGAAATGTCTATTTTATATATTTTTTGTATAATAACAGTCTATTTTTGTATATTTTTTGTATAGTAACAGCCTATTTTGTATAGCGACAGTCTATTTTATATATATTTGTATAGTGAGAGCTAATTGTATATAAATTATATAGTGGGAGTCTATTTAGTATATTTTTATATAGTGATAGTCTATTTTGTACATATTTTATATAATAACGGTCTATTTAGTATTTTTTTTGTATAATGACATTCTATTTTGTATAGTGACATTTATTTTGTATATTTTTTGTATGGTGACAGTCTATATAGTATATAAATTTTATAGTTCCAAGCGATGCTATTTTTAGGAATTTGGTTGAACGTATGAAAATGTCATGTAATTTGGCTCCAACTAGAAATCAATCTCTTTAACACTTGTGGCTATGTACAGTTTCTTCTTTCTAACTCTATGTGCACACTCCATCAAGTTTACTATTTTCATGTAATTTGGCTCCAACTTCAATCAATCTCTTTTACTATTGTGGCTGTGTCCAGTTTCTTCTTTCGAACTCCATGTGCATTGTGCACACTCAATCAAGTTAACAGTTATCTCCGTATTGATGATTTAAACTTATTTTTAAGACTACAATTCGTGCTAAGAGAAATTGTACAAATAGCATATAATAATACGCTAAATTGATATATTTAATCAAATAAAAGGACTTGATTCTTTTTCAAATGCTTATATTGCTTATTAAAGTAATGTTAATAGTTTTTGTAACCGTTGCTTCAATTGACCCAAGTTTTGCAAAATAAATAAAATTTTACCTAAGATTAATATGGTCTCAAGAAGATTAAAATGAGTTGACTATATTGTCAATTAAAAAAGGAAATATTAGAAGAAGTTGTTTACGAAAAAGATACTTAGTAATAACAGCGATAAAAAAAAAAGATATGCAATTAACATCAATTAATTTGTATCTCAAAAATCTAAGAGTATAAAACTCAAAAAAGGTATATACATTGGATAAATGAGTGAGTTGCGCCATAAGTACCGTCAGTTGGGTTTGTTAGTTTTAGTGGCTAGCCAATAAAATTGGTTGTGGGCTATAAAGTGCCTATTATAATTTATGGCCAGGCGATGATATTAGTTTCTAGCGCATGGCTAGTAATGAAATTTGCTCAAAAAAGAAAACAATGTGCCGCTGTCCAACACTATCAACTATTAGAACCCATAATTCACGACCACCAACCTCACTACAACCCCTAGAACTACCAAATCATCACAATTGCATTTACCATCATCACCATCAATTACCTTATCACTACCACTACTAATCACAAGCATCAGCCATTTACCAGCCGTCACCTTCATTAGCTATCACTATCCCAACCATAATTATCAGCCACCAATATCAACTACAAACATAACTACTACTATTCATCATCATCACCACTAGCTACTACTCACATTCACCACCATCAACTGCCATCAACACAAATTATCTCATTACCTGCATCCAGCACTGTTAACCATTACCACCACCAAGAATTATAGTATCAAATTTATATTTCAAATACGTTACTAATATAATATTAAGGTTAATTACTACTACTATTTTAATAAAATTTTATGTTTTATTAATTATCAAAAGACAAATTTTATACATTTATATGCTGAAAAAAAATAATTTTAATTATTCAGCATTTAATTTTTAATTCAATATTTTAATTTACAGATATGTATTTATATTTATACGTCTTAACTTTTATACACATTTATTATTTTAATATTTATTCAGATTTGACATCTTAATCTTTAAAAATAAATAAATGGGACTTAACTTTATCTGTTTAGTGTGCATGTTCTTGTAATGCAGTGGTATGAAAAAAGCAGTTACATAAGCACAATCCATGATTCTTTGTAACAAAATTATCACAGGGAAATGAGTAAGCATGACATTCATTTGTTATTGTCTAGTTATGCAAGGATTAAAATATATAGAGATTAAATATGCGATGAATAATAACGTAAGAATTTTGAAAAGACAAATAATAAAGCAGGATTGCTATGTAGTGAACTAATAATACATGTATTGATTGCTAACTAGTTTCTGGACACGGCACTGCACGTGTATCCCTATCTCGTATCTTGAAGTACAAAGTTTTTGAACGGCTTAGCAGGCCTAATTCTTCTTATAGACATTTTTGGAGTATGTTCTACTGGCATGTTACTTGTCATGGCCAATATTTTTGTTGTCAATGTTGATATTCCTCCTAGAAAACAATATATAATTATGAATATGAGAAAATTTGTTACAGAAAATACAAGCTAATACTGAATTGTTTGGTCTTGTAATTTATTTAATGTCCTTGTAGAGTACATATCAAATAGTGGGACACGCTAGCACTCGATGGGGAGCAAAGCTATTTGAGGAAACTAAGCATCTTATGTTCATATTTTTTAGAATTGATATAATATTATTTTCTCAACTCTTGCTCCAAAGAGGCTAAATGATACTATTGGTTGATTGTTGAGTTATTTATTTAAAGGAGCAGTGATCAAATCCCACTTAATTAGTGGTGCACCCATGCTATACGAATCTAAGATCTGCCTCTGCTTCTGTGAGTGTCACATCACTGTGTAGCGATAGATAGTAAAGTATGTTCAGCAGAAATTTTATGTAATGAACTCGACACATGATTTCTAAACACTCTATCCCTAAGTTGATAGTTAGATAAAATGAAGGGAGAATATTGTATAAACTACTTAGATAGTCTCAACTCACGCTGACATGTTCTGAATGGAGTAATAAATAATTTACCAAGCTCATATTTTTACTACATCTTGCAAAGAACAAAATTATATTATATTCTCTTAGTATAACCTGGAGTAGTAGTTCACTATCACTGATAATATCACTCATAAATTAGTAAAACTTTTCCTTTTTCTTTTTCCTTCCAAAAAGTAACTTGTTTAATATTTTGTTCCACAACTTAAATTTGCTTATCATGCATATTGATGCAATAACAAATTGAGATTGATTTATGAGCAATATTATTGTGAAATTAATTTTAATTAGTATGCAAATAAAATAAAATGAAAACTCGAATCACGGTATTATATTTTTTTGAGAAGAATTTAAGAAACAATTGTAACGGAATTTAAAGCAAAATAAAATATAAACTAAAGAACGTGCATATTACATTTTCCTGGAAGAACTCAAGAAGACCAAAGTAGGAACAACATGCAAGACAAAATAGAAATTAAAACTCGTTCCTGCGTGCTATATTCTTTTAAAAGAATGTAATGAACGAATTGTTATTGTCTATTAAATATAAAGCAAGAGATAAGATTAAAAAGAAAAAGGATGTGGTACAAATATGCAAAAGCATAAAAGAATTATAATTCTTTAAAAATATAGACTACATAGCTTACTGGGCCGATTAAACATGAGTAGAATTCAAGTTTTCTCAAGGTGACGGTGCATTTGTTTTATTCTAGTAAAGGGAGAATTAATTCGCGAAATGGATTACTAAAAATTAAGTTGATTGACCTGATTTGACTGATACACATTAGCTTCTCTGTTGCAATTGAGCTCTTCTCTTCTTCTTCTTCTTCTTCTTCTTTCGATGAACTCCCAGCATTGGCCCTCTTCTTACTTCCTGTCAACAGACTTCACTGGCTTTGTAGCCATGAATAATCTAAAGAGAAAATTAGAAAACAAAATAAGTTAAGAACATATTAATCCAAGAACAAAAATTTTATGCTTAGAATTTGATGATATTTAGAATCATATGCTATAAGATGAATATTCAAATAGAGTACTCCATTTTCATGAACAAATTTATGTTCTCTTTCTCTTCTCTGTCTGCCTTTTTAAATAAAATGTGTCATTTATATCTGGATGATTTGAGAGCAGTTTTCATCTTTTTAAAAAAGGTAGTAAATCATCTTTATTACTCCAGTAATTATTTAGCACCGTTTCAATATACAATAATTAAGGTAGTATGATGCTTTCGGTTATGCTATAACACTCGTACAGTCGTAAAGAAAGTTCCCCTTCCACTTCTTAAATAACAGCCGAAAGAAGAAGAAGAAGAGAAACGGGTGACAATAATTAGCCAAGAAATGACAATCTCATTCTCATTAATTAGCATATGCACCTTAAGTATGGATAACGTTTTTTCAATTATAATTGCCTATACTTTGAAAGGATTATGGTCAGTGGCGGATTCAGGATTTTAAAGTTGTGGGTGCTCACTGATAAAAATTCTGAAAGAAGAGGACATAAGAGTTTAGCTATGGGTGCTCACTCAGTATTTATCTAAATATTTTTATAATTACCTATATAAATTTACTAAATCTTGTCAAAATTAATGGGTGCTTGAGCACCCAAAATTTGAATGTAGATCCGCCACAGCTTATGGTTTAACTTTTTATGATCATTATAGTGTATATTTACCTCTTTACATATCAATATTGTTGGAATAATATTTGATTGTACGTGGATAATAATTTGACGCAAGAAGTTGATGGGTTATGGAAGCTAATTAAGAAAATTAAAGAGGTGAATGAGTGGGCTAATGAAGAGATAGTATTAAAGAAGTAATTGTTGATACATTAGGCAATGGAAAGAATAAAAGAATAACTACCGAGTTCTTGATAATAAATATTGTATATATAATAATAAAAAAATAAATTTAATAAATAAATCATTAAGTAATGGTAATTTGGTCATTCAACTTTTGAAGAATATATTAGTAAAATAACTTAATCTAAAATTCTTCAAGTTTATAATATAGCATGATATACATATTCTTTTTCAATATTCTAATGCATGTTACGTATAAGTTATACCGGAATTCCATCGTTTGGTTTTAAATTTCGTGTAAGTACTTGTGTGGAGTTTAATGCGAAAAACCAATATGCTGTTGGTTATACGAAAATTATATTAGTGATGCAAGATTTAGTTTAAAAAAAAATAACGTTGTATAAGTAATACAGAATTTTATGGATATACCCGAAATTTTCACCTTCGGAACCGTGATGGTGCCTAACATTTTACTTGCTAGGCAAGCCAACGTTAACGTTAGACCGTTTAGTCAATTTCTTTCAATTTCAATAGATAAAGTCAATTAAACCAAAAATAAAATAAAATCAAAAGTGAGGGATAACATAAAAACCCAATATTTACTACAATGCGGATCTGGAGTCACAATTCACGAGCTTCTAGATTTTTACTTCAAATAGGGTCTGAAAGAAATACTACTGTTTGAAAGAAGAAAAACAGTGAAACAAGAAAATAGAAGGGGACTTCAAGGTCTTCGAACGCCAGCATATCTACCTCGAATCTCCGAATAAGCAAATTCAAGCTGCTCCAATTCACGGATGGCTAGGGCCGTTACAAAAATCTGTACAAGAAGTACAGAGTATAGTATGAGTACAACCGATCCCATGTACTCGTAATTGTCGAGCCTAACCCCGACGAAGTAGTGACGAGGCTATGACAAGACACCATCATAATAAACCTATGCAATTAATGTTGTATGTACAAGATAATGACAAATAAAAGCTAAACATGGACTATTAGGAGGGGACATGCTAAAGTGGATACATGACACGAGAGATACAGCAGAAATGATAACCAGACCAGTAAAAACCATTAAACACAATGAAGAAAATTGTACGCCATCATCTTTCGTGCTTTAACTCTCAACCTCACAAGGAAGCAATGATATTGCACGGCACCGCCCTTCGTATTTTTATTCTAACTCACAGTGCAAATCAATAAATAAGGCACGACATCGCCCTTCGTGCATTAACTCTCATAATATGGCACGGCATCACCCTTCATGCATTAAATCTCATAATATGGAACGGCATCACCATTCGTACATTAACACTCTCCCTTATCACATAACGAGAATAAGTAATAACATGGCGATAGGATCAACAAGTACAAGCCTTATTTCAATAACGATTTCACAATACCAATATCAACTTTGAATCAATACTCAATTATCATGAAAGCTCGTAAACACGATAAGAACGATCAATCTAACAATTAACTAGTCTATGCATGGATAACATGATCAAATAAACAATAAATGGAAGGCGCAAGTCCCACCTGAATGCTTTAACCCAACAACATATAGGTACTCGTCACCTCACATATACGTCGTACCCAACATTGAAACATGTAGCAAATGAACAAATAAGTCGTAATCCCTCAAGTCAATGTTAACCACGACACTTATCTCTCTCTTAAGGATCAACTCAAAGCCCAACTATAGCTTTGCCTTTCAAACAAGCCTTCGAACCTATAGAATTTCCAACCAAACTATTCAGATTAAGCCTTAGGAACTACCCACGGTTACAAAGAATTCAATTTAGGTCATTATTGAAGAAGTCAACAAAAAGTCAACTCCCGCGCCCGCTTGGTCCAAACCTAAAATTTGCACAAAAACCCAATTACCCATTCATCCCCGATCCTGGTTATGTAATTTATTTTGGAATCCGACCTTAATTTGAGGTCTAATCCCCAAATTTAAAAAAATTCCGAATTCTATCCAAATCCCCAATTTTTACCATGAACACACTAAATTTTAGGTTGAAATCTTAGGAAGAGTAGTGAAAGATTCAAAGAAACTAGTTTAGAATCACTTACCAATGATTTGGGAAAGAAGAGTCCTTTGAAAAATCACCTCTAGGGTTCTTAAGTTTGAAAATTTGAGAGAGTGAACAAAAATCCCGTCTAACTCCTATTTTGATTAGTTGTAGATGTCGCATTTGCGACCTGGTGCGAACCCCTCAAACGCGAAAATGCAATGACCCGACTGGTCATTTTGTGTATTAGAACCCCGTTCCCTTAAATAAAACTTTCCGCACCTGTTTTAGCTAATTTATGACTTGCGGGGACGGGTGGTTCGGAAGTTGGAAGAGTTTTGAGTAAGAATATGTCTATTTGCTTCTTTAAGTTTTTCAAAAAGGCCAAATTTGACTTCGGTTAATTTTCTTAGGAAACAGACCCGGATTCGTAATTTGACGATCCCAGAGGGTCCGTAAAAAAATATGAGACTTGGGCGCATGTCCGGAATCGAATTCTGACGTCCCTAGTTCGAGTAATGAATTTTTTTGTGAAATTGTTAAATTGAAGTTTTAAAGATTTAAATAAACTAAATAATCATTGATTTCCTCGGTATCGGGCTCAGATTTGATTTTTGAAACTTGGTACAGGTCCGAAATGTCATTTAAGACTTACCCGTGAAATTTGGTGTCAATCCGAGTAGTTTAAGAGCGTTTTGACCCGTTGGAAGAAAATTAAGAACTTGAAGTTCAATGATTTGGTTCATTGGGTTTTGGGGTTTGATTCCTCGATTTAGCGTTATTTTGAGTGTTTCGAGGGTTCGAGTGGGTCCGCCTCGTGATTTCAGACTTGTCGGTATATTTGGACGGGGCATGGGAGCCCGGAGCATCAAACGAGCGAGGCTCGAGTGAAGTTAGAACTTGAAAAAGGACTGAAGTCTGTTGCTTCTATCATAACCGCATCTGCAGTTCATAGGCTGCAGAAGCGGGACCGCAGATACGGTCAGGACACCGCAGAAATGTCCAAGGCAGCCCAGGGGAAAGATCGCAGAAGCGGTCTGCGGTTCCGCATAGGCGACACTTCGACCACAGAAGCGGTCTAGCCATCTTGGGCCAGAACCGCAGAAGCGGCCCATTTTCGCAGAAGCGGACTCCGCAGAAGTGGAAAGCCCACCGCAGAAGCGAAAACAGCTGCGGTAGAGGGGTTCATTTAATTCGAACCCAAAGTCATTTTTATCATTTCTCACTCCACACTTAGGCGATTTGGGTGCTTCCAAGAGAGGGTTTCCACATAACTTGGTAAGGTAAGTAATTCCCCTTCGTCCTTGGCTTAAATACATGTATATTAGATAGATTAAACACTAAAAATTAAGTAAAATCAAGGATTAGAGCTAGACCTAGAGTTTTAATAAAACTAATATTTAATAATGTAATTTGCCATGTAATGAACTAGAAATCATATATTTGTGATCCTTAGGTGATAGAGACAACTTCCTTCGAAAAATCTTGGAATCCGGTCACGTGGGCCGGGGTCGGAATTTAGGAAACTTGTGGGAAAGGTTGGGAAATCACTTAAATAGTTAGAATTCAACCTTTTAATCCTTTATTGACTAGTTCTTACTTTATTTTAATTAGTTTGTGCTCGTTCGGCTACGAATTGAGGGTTTGGGCTTGTTCTTGATATTGGAAGTGCGCTTCGGAGCAAGGTGAGTCTCCTTTCTAACCTTGTAAGAGGGAATTGTCCCCATAGGATTATAAATGAGTAATTGTTGCTAAATGCGGGGGCTACGTACGTACTAGGTGATGAGAGTCCGTGCGTAGCTACTGTAATGTTAATTGTTTGGGTAGTTTAGGACCCACATCATGCCAAACTGGGGAATATCTCTTATTCTAATTGCCAATATGATCATTTATGATTTGCTAGAGACTTGAGGAAATGAAAAGTGAACATATGAGCTTGTTGAGCCTTGGTAGGAGTTTCCTTTTATATAAATGAGCCTTTTTGTGCATTCTTGATATTTTTCTTGATAATTATGGATCGGGCCGATCGCCACGGTGAGAATAGATGCATCTATGGTTCGGGTCGTTCGGCCCTCGGCATTGCACAATTTATTATTCTATTGGAGCGGGCTGTCGACCTTGGCATGATTGTGCATGATATATATCCTTAAGTTCAGACATGACATGATTACTTGTTCAGTATCAAAAAGGGAAAATGGTAATTGAATTATGGTCAACAACATGAATATGACTTTTCTTTTAAACTTGTATTATTGGAGATTCTTCATGATGTATATCTCACATTATTATTATATTATCTTGTCCTTAGTGAATATCAAGTCGACCCCTCGTCTCTATTTCTTCGAGATTAGACGGGATACTTACTGGGTACATGTTGTTTATGTACTCATGCTATGCTTCTGTATTTAAATGTACAGGATTTGAGGCAGGTGAATTTGGACATCATTCGGGTGCGCATCAGTGAGCATGCTTGGGACTTCTACGGTGAGCTGCTTCTCTTTTATGCTGATCCACAACCGAAGAAGTCCTTCCTTGTACTTTTGTTTCTTTCTATCCTGATTCAGATAGTAGGATAATATATTATTCTTTTGTGTATATTCTACTAGTCGCCCATAGCTTGTGACACCAGGTTCTGGCACACATAGTAGTAGACATTTATTTTTAGGTTGTATTGTTATTCTTGATATATTATGATCTTTACTGGTCTTACCTTTAATTCGAAAAACTATTATAATTGTTTTTGGTTAAAGTAAAAATGAAAACTTAATCACATTTCCGCATCGGCTTGCCTGACAATGGTGTCGGGCGCCATCATGACCTATTATGGATAATGGGTCATGACAACATGGTATCAGAGCACTAGGTTCACGTAGGTCTCACAAGTTATGGGCAAACCTGATAGAGTCTTGTAGATCGGTACGGAGACGTCTGTATTTATCTTTGAGAGGCTATAGGGTATTAGGAAAGACTACTCTTTATTCATTTGCATCATGCAGTGGTCAGTGTACTAAAGTATCCCTCTTCTATTCTCTTACAGATGGTGATGACTCGTACTGCTGACGTTCCAGACCCGGGAGGAGTTGCTCCCCCCCCCCCCCCATTTCTAGAGGCCGAGGTAGAGGTCGGGGGAGGGCACCGACCCGTGGTAGGGGGCGAGGGCATCCTAGAGCTATTCCAGTTGCACCACCAGCATATCCTGCGAGGGATCCGATCATTGAGGAGCAGGGCAAGGTGCCCGCAGTTGAGCCTACCCCGGTTGATTTCATGACAGCACCGGGATTTCACGAGGTCATGGTCTGCATGCTTCGGTTCATGGATACTATGACTCAGGCTGGTTTATTTCTAGCAGATCCAGCTACCTCATAGGCAGGAGGGGGAGCATAGACCCCTACCACACAGGCTCCAGGTCATACAGCCGCAGTCTATTATACTCCAGGTGCACTGCCCGCGGAGGGAATTTAGCTAGTTGTTGCAGCGGCACCCCAGCCCAGGCCAACTGTGGACGATGATCCGCAGAAGTTATTGGACAGATGGACCAGGTTGCACCCTCCGGTCTTCGGGGGTGAGCGTCATGAGGATGCCCAGGATTTCATTTACAGGTGCAGGGATAGACTGCACAACATGAGGATATTGGTGTCGCATGGAGTCTACTTTACTACTTTTCAGCTGGAGGGCAAGGCCCGTAGATGGTGGCAGTCTTATGCACTTAGCAGGCCAGCATGTGCTCCTCCCCTCACTTGGGGTCAGTTCACTCAGTTATTCTTTGTTCGGTACATTCCACCCTCTGAGAGGGAAGAGCTGCATCATCAGTTTGAGCATCTAGAGCAGGGTCAGATGTCAGTGATCAATTATGAGGCGAGGTTCTCTGAGTTGTCTCGCCATGCACTTATGATACTTCACACGGAGGCAGAGAGAGTACGGAGATTTGTTGCGGGGTTACACCCCACTATCCGGTCGGGTATGGCCCGAGAGGTAGAGACGGGCACTGGGTATCAGCTAGTACTTTAGATTTCTGGTAGGATTGAGGGTTACCATCTGAGGGGTAGAGAGCAGATGCAGCAGGATAAAAGGGCTAGATTCTCAAGAGAGTTCAGAGGCGCCCCAACTAGGGGCAGAGGTCACTTTGGGAGGGGCCAGCCCAATAGGCCCCTAGTTTTAGCACCACCACCTGCTCGGAGTGCTCCAGTGCGCTCCTATTTCAGCGCCATGCCAGAGAGTTCCTATCGGCCGCTAGCTATTCAGGGTTCATCCAGTGGGTATCCAGGTCCTCCGGACTCTTCCAGTTCTTATTTCAGTGCTATGCCAGAGAGTTCATACCACCTATCGGCTATTCAGGCTTCTTCTAGTGGATCTTCTAGTATTCAGAGTCAGCCATTTGGACAGCAGGTCGCCGCACCACATTGTTTTGAGTGCCGGGACACGAGCCACATGAGGAGATACTGCCCCAGGCTTAGGGGAAAGGTAATACAGTAGGGGCAGTAACCCATGACTCCAGCACCAGCAGCCCAGCCACCTGGAGGTGGAGGGCAGACTGGTAGAGGCTGTCCCAGGGGTGGAGGCCAGATAGGGAGAGGTCAGCCAGCTACTACTCAGTCAGGTGGAGGACAGATAGCCGGTGCTCCATCTAGATTCTATGCTCTTCCAGCCAGGCGGGATGTATTGGCCTCAGATACCGTCACCATAGGTATTATTTCCGTCAGCGGTAGAGATGTATCGGTATTATTTGATCCAGGGTCTACTTATTCATATGTATCATCTCTGTTTGCTCGTTTCCTGGCTATTTTTCCTGAGCCTTTGGGTGTTCCTGTCCATATGTCCACTCTTGTGGGCGATTCTGTGGTTGTAGATCGGGTCTACCAATCTTGTGTGGTTACTTTCTGTGGTTGCGAGACTAGAGCGAATCTTCTGTTGCTTGACATGATCAATTTTGAGGTCATCCTGGGCATAGATTGGCTATCTTCAAATCACGCTATCCTTGATTACCATGCCAAGACTATTTTATTAGCGATGCTAGGGTTGCCAAGGTTGGAGTGGAAGGGTTCCATACGCCTACCAGGGTTATTTCCTTCCTAAAGGCTCAACCCATGGTTGAGAAAGTGTGTTAGTCTTATTTATCTTAAGTTTGAGACACCACCGCAGAGTCCCCAACGATCGATTCAGTGCCAGTAGTACGAGAGTTCGCCGATGTTTTTCCTTCTGACCTTCCTAGCATGCCTCCAGATCTTGATATTGATTTCTGTATTGATTTGGCTCTAGGCACTCAGCCTATATCTATCCCACCATACCGTATGGCTCCTAAGGAGCTGAAAGAGCTGAAGGAACAGTTGGAGGAGTTGTTAGCAAAAAGGTTTGTTAGGCCTAGTGTATTTCCTTGGGGTGCACCAGTGCTATTTTGAAGAAGAAGGATGGGACTATCCAGATGTGCATTGATTATCGCCAGTTGAACAAAGTCACCATCAAGAACAAGTATACATTGCCCCGTATTGATGATTTGTTTGACCAGCTGCAGGGTGTTAGGGTGTTCTTTAAGATTGACTTGAGGTCAGGGTATCATCAGCTGAAGATTCGGGATTCAGATGTTCCGAAGACTGCATTCAGGACTAGATATGGCCACTATAAGTTTCTAGTGATGTCATTTGGCTTGACTAATTCTCCAGCGGCATTTATAGACTTGATGAACAGGGTGTTCAGGCCTTATATCGATTCTTTTTTTATCGTCTTCATTGACGGCATCTTGATATACTCACGTAGCCTGGGGGAGCACGAACAACATTTGAGAGTAGTGCTTCAGACCTTGTGAGAGCAGCAACTTTATGCTAAGTTCTCCAAGTGTGAGATTTAGCTGGAGTTAGTGGCATTCTTGGGGCATGTAGTGTCAAGGGAGGGTATTAAAGTGGATCCCAAGAAGATTAAGGCAGTTCAGAGTTGGCTACGTCCTACTTCAGTGACCGAGATCAGGAGTTTCCTACGGTTAGCAGGTTATTACCGGTGATTTTTGCAGGGCTTTTCATCTATTGCATCACCTCTGACAAGATTAACCCAAAAGGGTGCCCCATTCTGTTGGTCCGATGATTGTAAGGAGAGCTTCCAGAAGCTCAAGACGGCTTTGACTACGGCACCAGCTCTTGTATTGTCTTCCGGTTCAGGGATGTATATGGTATATTGCGATGCTTCTCGTGTTGGCTTGGCATGTGTATTGATGCAGGAGGGGCGAGTTATTGCATATGCTTCACGCCAGCTGAAGGTCCATGAGAAGAATTACCCTGTTCATGACCTAGAGTTGGCGGCGATTGTTCATGCTCTCAAGATATGGAGGCATTATTTGTACGGGGTGTCATGTGAGGTTTACACCGACCATCGCAGCTTGCAACATTTGTTCAAGCAGAGGGATCTCAGCTTGAGGCAGCGTAGGTGGCTTGAGTTACTAAAGGATTATGACATTACCATTCTTTATCATTCAGGTAAGGCGAATGTGGTCGCGGATGCCTTGAGCAGAAATTCGGAGAGTATGGGTAGCTTGGCATTCATTCCTTCTAAGATGAGACCATTAGCTTTGGACATCCAGTCTTTAGCTAACAGACTTGTGAGATTGGACATTTCGGAGCCCAACCGAGTTCTAGCTTGTGTGGTTGCTCAGTCTTTGTTGTTGGGGCAGATTAAGGCCCGACAGTTCGATGATCCACATTTGGCGGTTCTCAGAAAGATGGTACTTCGGGGAGCTGCCAACTAGATTTCTATTGGCGAGGATGGTGTGTTATGGATTCAGGGCCATGTTTGTGTTCCTAATGTTGATGGTTTGAGAGAGAGGATTCTAGAGGAGGCCTACAGTTCGAGGTACTCCATTCATTCGGGTGCCACGAAGTTGTATCGTGACTTGAGGCAGCAATACTGGTGGCAGAGGATGAAGAAGGACATCGTGGAGTATGTAACTAGATGTTTGAATTGCCAGTAGGTCAAATATGAGCACTAGAGGCCAGGTGGCCTACTTTAGCATAAGCCCATTCCAAAATGGAAGTGGGAGCGCATCACCATGGATTTCGTGGTTGGGTTGCTGTGGACTTTGCAGAAGGTTGATTCAGTGTGGGTTATTATGGATAGGTTGACCAAGTCGACCCACTTCATTCCAGTGGCGACTACTTATACATCAAAGAGATATGCTCAGATTTACATTCAGGAGATAGTTAGGTTGTATGGTGTGCCGGTTTCAATCATATCAGACAGAGGCCCTCAGTTCACTTCCCATTTCTGGAGAGCTATTCAGAGTGAGTTAGGGACCCGCGTAGAGCTTAGCACGGAATTCCATCCTCAGACCGACGGGCAGTTGGAGCGGACAGTTCAGATTTTGGAGGATATGCTTAGAGCATGTGTGATTGACTTTGGAGGGTAGTGGGATCAGCTCTTGCCCTTAGCGGAGTTTGCATACAATACCAGCGTAGAGATGGCCCTGTATGAGGCATTGTATGGGCGGCATTGTCGTTCTCCTATCGGGTAGTTTAAGCCTGGTGAGGTTAAGTTACTTGGTGCAGATTTGGTACAGGATGCCTTGGATAAGGTAAAGTTGATTCAGGAGAGGCTCCGCACAGCTCAGTCCAGACAGAAGAGCTACGCGGTTCAGAAGACGCGTGATGTATCTTTCATGATTGGCGAGAAGTTTCTCTTGAAAGTCTCGCCAATGAAGGGCATTATGAGGTTCGGGAAGAAAGGCAAGCTAAGCCCAAGGTTTATTAGTCCCTTTGAGGTGTTGAGGAGAGTTGGAGAGGTTGCCTATGAGCTTGCTTTACTTCCTAGTCTTTCATGAGTTCATCCAGTCTTTCATGTATTGATGCTTCGGAAGTATCATGCTGACTTATCACATGTGTTGGACTTCAGTACCATTCAGTTAGATGAGAGCTTGGGCTACGAGGAGGAGCCAGTTGCCATTATTGACAGACAGGATTGCCAGTTGATGTCTAAGAGAATTTTTGCGGTGAAGGTCTAGTGGAGGGGCCAACCGGTTGAGGAGGCGACCTGGGAGTCCGAGGAGGACATGCAGAGCAAATATCCCCACTTATTCAACAGTCCAGGTACTTTTCTATGTCTGTTCGAGGACGAACGTTAGTTTAAGAGGTGGAGAATGTAACGACCCGACTGGTCATTTTGCGTACTAGAACCCCATTCCCTTAAATAAAACTTCCCGCACCTGTTTTAGCTAATTTATAACTTACGGGGATGGGTGGTTTGGAAGTTGGAAGAGTTTTGAGTAAGAATATGTCCATTTGCTTCTTTAAGTTTTTCGAAGAAGGCCATGTTTGACTTCGGTCAACTTTCTTGGAAAACGGACCCGGATTCATGATTTACGATGCCAGAGGGTCCGTAAAAAAATATGAGACTTGGGCGCATGTCCGGAATCGAATTCCGAGGTCCCTAGCCCGAGTAATGAATTTTTCTGTGAAATTATTAAATTAAAGTTTTAAAGTTTTAAAGATTTAAATAAACTAAGTAATCATTGATTTCCTAGGTATCGGGCTCGGATTTGATTTTCAAAACTTGGTACAGGTTCGAAATGTCATTTAAGACTTACCCGTGAAATTTGGTGTCAATCCGAGTAGTTTAAGGGCGTTTTGACCCGTTGGAAGAAAATTAAGAACTTGAAGTTCAATTATTTGGTTAATTGGGTTTTGGGGTTTGATTCCTCGATTTAGTGTTGTTTTGAGTGTTTCGAGGGTTCGAGTAGGTCCGCCTCGTGATTTCAGACTTGTCAGTATGTTCGGGCGAGGCACGGGAGCCCTCGAGTGAAGTTAGAACTTGAAAAAGGACTGAAGTCTGCTGCTTCTGTCATAACTGCATATGCGGTTCATGGGCCGCAGAAGCGGGATCGCATATGCGGTTAGGACACCGCAGAAGCGTCCAAGGCAGGCCAGGGTAAAGATTGCAGAAGCGGCCAAGGCAGGCCAGGGTAAAGATCGCAGAAGCGGTCCTGGAATCGCAGAAGCGGTTCCGCATAGGCAGCACTTCGACAGCACAAGCGGTCTAGCCATCTTGGGCCAGAACCGCAGAAGCGGCCCATTTTTGCAGAAGCGGAAAGCCCACCATAGAAGCGGAAACAACTAGGGCAGAGAGGTTCATTTAATTCGAACCCAAAGCCATTTTTATCTTTTCTCACTCCACACTTAGGCAATTTGGAAGCTTCCAAGAGAGGGTTTCCACATAGCTTGGGAAGGTAAGTAAGTCTGCTTCATCCTTAGCTTAAATACACGTATATTGGGTAGATTAAACACTAAAAATTAAGTAAAATCAAGATTAGCGGTAGACCTAGGGTTTTAATAAAACTAAGATTTAATCATGTAATTTGCAATGTAATGAACTAGAAATCATATATTTGAGATCCTTAGGTGATAGAGAACAACTTCCTTCGAAAAATATCGGAATCCAAGCATGTGGGCCCGGGGTTGGAATTTAGGAAACTTGTGGGAAAGGTTGAAAAATCACTTAAATAGTTAGAATTCAACCTTGTAATCCTTTATTGACTAGTTCTTACTTTATTTTTATTAGTTTGTGCTCGTTCGGCTATGAATTGAGGGTTTGGGCTTGTTCTTGATATTGGAAGTGTGCTTCGGAGCGAGGTGAGTCTCTTTTCTAACCTTGTAAGAGGGACTTGTCCCCATAGGATTATAAATGAGTATTGTTGTTAAATGCGGGGGCTACGTACGTACTAGGGGATGAGAGTCCGTGCGTAGCTACTATAATTTTAACTGTTTGGGTAGTTTAGGACATACATCATGCCAAGCTAGGGAATATCTCTTATTTTAATTGCCAATATGATCATTTATGGTTTGCTAGAGACTTGAGGAAATGAAAAGTGAACATAGAGCTTGTTGAGCCTTGGTAGGAGTTTCCTTGTATATAAAAGAGCCTTTGTGTGCATTCTTGGTATTTTTCTTGATAATTATGGATCGGGCCGATCGCCTCGGTGAGAATAGATGCATCTATGGTTCGGGCTGTTCGACCCTCGGCAGTACATAATTTATTATTCTGTTGGAGCGGGCCGTCGACCTCGGCATGATTGCGCATGATATATATGCTTAAGTTCAGACATGACATGATTACTTGTTAAGTATGAAAAAGGAAAAATGGCAATTGAATTATGGTCAAGAACATGAATATGACTTTTCTTTTAAACTTGTGTTATTAGAGATCCTTCATGCTGTATATCTCACATTATTATTATATTATCTTGGCCTTAGTAAGTATCAAGTCGACCTCTCGTCTTTACATCTTCGAGATGAGATGGGATACTTACTAGGTACATGTTGTTTATGTACTCATGTTATGCTTCTGTACTTAAATGTACAGGATTTGAGGCAGGTAGATCTGGACATCATTCTGGTGCGCATCAGTGAGCACGCTTGGGACTTCTATGGTGAGCTGCTTCTCTTTCATGTCGATCCGCAGCCGAAGAAGTCCTTCCTTGTACTTTTGTTTTTGTCTATCCTGATTCATACAGTATGATAGTATATAATTCTTTTGTGTATATTCTACTAGTCGCCCGTAGCTTGTGACACCAAGTTCTGGCACACACAGTAGTAGACATTTATTTTTGGGTTGTATTATTATTCTTGATACATTATGATCTTTACTGGTCTTACCTTTAACTCGAAAATATATTATAATTGTCTTTGGTTAAAGTAAAAATGAAAAATTAATCATATTTCTGCATCGGCTGGCCTGATCATGGTGTTGGGCGCTATCATGACCTATTATGGAAAATGGGCCGTGACAGAAAAACCACAACAAATGCTAAATTCATCCCATCTCTGCTTTTTTCATAAATGTGAAGAATCGTTCGCAAATGCGAAGAATCGTTCACAAAGGCGAACTCTGACCTTCCACAATTACTGTCACTGCTTGCCCCAGACCCACTTTGCAAATGCGAAGTTTTATTCGCAAATGCAAATTCTAGCCTCCCCAACTATTCTTAGCAAATACGATGAGTAGCTCGTAAATACGAATCCATCAGTGGATGCAAATGCGATGCATGGCCTCGCAATTGCGATGTCTGAGGTCTGTAACAAAAATTGAAGCACACTAGCAATGTTCTAAGTCCATATTTCATCCCATAGCCAATCTGAAACTCACCTGAGCCCTCGGGCTCCAAACCAAACATGCACATAAGTCTAAAAACATCATGCGAACTTGCTCGCAAGGTCAAATCGCCAAAATAATACTTAGAACTACGAATTGAACACCAAATCAAATAAAATTTTCAACAAAACTTTGAAACTTCTTTCACAACTGGATGTCCGAATTACGTCAAACTAACTCTGTTTCTCATCAAATTTGATAGGCAAGCCATAAATATGGTATTGGACCTATACCGAATTTCGAAACCAAAATATGAATTCGATATTCAAAAGTCAACCATTGGTCAAACATTTTAAATTCATTAAGCCTTAAACTTTAAATTTCAACAAAGTCCGATAACTAGAGCTAGGGACTTCCGAATTCGATTCAGACATAAGCCCAAGTCCCAAATCACGATACGGACCCCCCCCCTCGAGACTATCAAAACACGATCAAGATTCGTTTGCTCAAAACGTTGACTGAAGTTAAGTCAAATGGATTATAAAGAAAAAATTTCATATTTTCTCAGTTTTTAACATAAAAACATTTCGAAAATATGCCTGGACTGCGCATACAAATCGAGGAGGACTATAGTAAGGTATTTGAGGCTCCAAAGTATAGAATTAGTTTGGATAAATTTATATCATCAACCATACATGGTATGAATTTAATCCCACACTTGGGGACGACTCAAGTATATGCGGGGCCAAAAGCCAAAATTTTATATGGGCTTAAATTTTTAAAAGAAAGTTATACGATTTTTAAAGTCTATTTTTCCAGATTTTGAGATACATAGTATTGATAATCCTTTTATAATCGATTTTCCCTAATTATTCATTTTCAATTGATAATATAGTTAAATCATTTAATCTTTCTTAAAATATTATTAATTTTAGATAAGATTTTCTAGAGCAATAAAAGTTTTGAACTATTGGAAGTTTAAATTTCTTGGAAAAAGAAGGTGAATAATAATATTAAAGAGAAAGACAGAAAATACGTTGGGGGTTTCTGAAATACAAAGAGATCGGGAAAAAAAATTGATTTGGACAAAAGAAACGGAGAGTAAAATTTTTACACATTATCTAATGAATGAGTAAGAGGTGAAAAACTGAAATGTTGGGAAAACTATTCATCTACACATGTTTAAGTAAGTAAAATTATTACTTTATTTTTGTACCTAAAGAGCTTTCTTTTATTTTATATTAAAAATATTTTGTATTAAAAGTACTGAATCTTATTTTTTAAAATGCCTATATAAACCTATTATTTTCAAAAAAATCTGTAAAATAAAGAAAGGCGAAATTCTTAATGAGGCCCAAAAAAATTTGGGGGTCTAAGGCACAAGCCTTACTACTGTTGATATCCAACTTTTCTCTGTATATTTTTTATATGAAAAATAATTTTAAAATAGCATATGTATGCATATATAAGTATGCCTAAGTGTTTTAGTATTTTTTTTAATTTTTTAAGGGATTTTTAAATTAATTTATTGTCTGTTTTAGCAGTACAAAAACCAATAATTAATTCCAAATTTATTATTTTGGTGAATAACTTATTTTATTCTCACATGTATACCAAAATATAGCTAGGGTAATTTTTATATATTTTTACAAATTTATTTGGTATTTTAAAAGCAAAATTGCGTACAATTGCGATTTTACCCTATTTTAAGAATTAATAGCATTTTATAATTATAACATTTATTTCAGTATTTTTAATTTATTGATTAAATATTATTAATCAATATAGTGCCTTCAATTTGTTTCAAAAATTATTTTTACTATTTTTTATAAATTTAAAAGGGAAAAGTGGCTATTTAACTAATAGCCTCATTTGCATTTCAATTATAGCCAAATTGACCCCCCCCCCCTCCAATCAATCCAATTTAAAATCCCACATGAACCGACCCCATTTCAACCTAACCATCCCCTAACCCATTTATCCAACCCGCCCATCTCTTTCTTGTAATCCAGGCCGTTGATCATTTTGATCAACGGCCACGATTATTCCTTACCTTTTTTAATCCGCCGACACTCCTAACCCTAACTCATTATCTTCTCTCAGTTGCCTCTGAAATCCCTCTCCTCTCAAACTCTCTCGAACTCTCTCGAAACCCTAGCCTCTCTCACCACCTTCAACCTCAATCTCACTGGAATCCATGGCCTAAACTCATCTCCCTCTGCTCTTAAACACTTGCTATTTGAAGTTTTGAGGTCTGACCTCGATGGTGTCCATTCATATCTTCGTCGATTCAAGGTTCTATGGCCATCTCCGGCCCAGCTCCGGTACACTATGGTGTTTTGAGCCTGGTTTTGACTCATCCGACTCAGATCGGACCTTTTTCCAAGACTTTCTCGTTTTAAGGTTCCTATGAGACCTACTATTCGAGGCTTTCTCTGTTTCTTCTTAGATTTGTTACATATCTGTGCTCTACTTGAGCTTTCAAATGTTTTCCCCAATTTTTCTTTCAAAATCGCTTCTTACCGATTTTGGGTTTTCTGAAAAGCTTAAAATGTTTCTCTGACTTTTCATTTTCTTTTCTTTGTGTGTATTTGTCTATACTATGTTCTTATGTTTTCTTTCTACCACGCATGTTCTTCTACTATGTTCTTATGTTGCTTGTTCTTCTACTGTGCTCCGTTCTTTCTTCTACTATATTTCTACACCATGCTCTAACATGTTCATCCCACTGTGTTTTACTATATGTTCTTTTGCTATACTGTTTCAGTGTTCTTGTGTTCTTCTACCATATCTCTCTACCATGTTCTTAAGTGTTACTGTTTCACTTCTACTTTACCTTGTTTCAAGACCAATTTAAGCATATTTTCCTCTACTGTTTCTTCTACTCTCATTACGCTTCGAACTTTCTATTGCATTTCCTTGGCTTCTCATGAGAATTTTGAAAATAAATCTCTGAGCCTGTTGCCTCCTCATTCCTGTGCTTGACTCGAGGTAGAAACCCTAGAATTTGGGGGTTCTACCGAGTTTGGTCCTGTGTTTGAACTTGGGTTCTATTTTGGAACCCTTAACTCTTTCAGACTCATTCTAAGTCTATGGACTAAGTTTGAACTTCTTAATTTACAACTCTGAACTTTGAAATTTTCTATGCTAGACCTTTCTACTGATTAGTATGATAATTCTTTGTGCTTAAGCATGGCTGTATGCTTTTATATGGATGATAAATTCTTTCTTTCGAAAAGGTTTTCAAACTTATGATTGATTCAGAATCCTTTTTTTTTAGGTTTGATTGATTGTTACTTATTTTCCTTAAGTAAAAACCTTTCTTCATCTGTTTTGACTGGATTCATTCATACCAAAATTCAGAACTTGTAATTTACTGGCTGTTAATTGATTTCCTTTCCTTATTTGCACAAACCGTGTGCTGTCAAGATCTTGTCCTTAAATAGACCTTTATCTATTTACCCCTCTTGTACTGCTTTGAAAAGGTGTTTGATTAATCTCCTTCCTTAATTATTTTTACTCATTTGAAATTAGAATCCCTTAATTAAAGGAAAATCTTGTGAAATCGGTTTTCAAACTATTTTCTTACCTATATCTGCGTGCTTTCTATGCTATAAATACATGACCTTCTTTAAAACATTACGCATGGTTGACACTTTATAGAGGACTTTCAATTTAACACTTTTACACACATTACACACTTGAGATACTTACAATCTCATAGTTCTCTTCTGAAAAATATAGTGCTCTGACTACTTTCTTGAACTTTGGCTTTACAAGACCACTGCTTCTTTTTCTTGTTTCCTTGAAACTGGTATGTTCTAGTTTTGGTTTCAGCCTCATCCCAATGTGTTTATTTTATAGCCCATGCACTCCTGTCTACTTTACTGTCTATGTTCAATGTTGATTAGTATGTCAAATTCTTTGCACATGTATCAGTTGTGAATCCTTGTGCCCCTGTTCCCCTCTATGTGCTTTGAGTTAAAGCTCAGAACATGGAAACATGCAAATTATTGCTCATGTTTGGAATTGATCCCTTATGGGGATCCTGACTCCCAAACAATGTGGCTTAACAGGTTTGTGGAGTGTGCCAGCACTTCCAATTGCTAGGTATGACCACTAGCATGTCCTTGCCTTCTCCCAGAACCCCCTCTCTACACTTACACTCTCTCTTAGCTTCTAAGTTCTGCCCCTCACCCCTCACCCCCCTCCTATGAGCCTTGCCTTGGGACCTTGAGTTCCCTCTGAACTTGGACATTTGAGGGCTGGCCCTTCCAAACTGCACTATGATTCAATTCTTCAATATATTTGGGGTGTGAGCACTGCCCGGAGTCCATTTGAGACTCTTAGGGAACTCTGACACATCCAAGGAAGAGAAAGGCTTTGGAATCTGATATTTGGAGATTGGTTTACTTCATGCTTCAGACAGGAAGTCTGAATAAGGCTCCCTTTGGTTGTAAATTTTTAGTTTTTTATGTAATTTTACTTCTTTTTTTCTCATTCATTCTAGGCTATATAACTTGTAATAACTACTGGGGCTATCAGTGAAAAGGGGAGGTTCAATCACACATGCAAAGGGGTAGATATCATGTTCATAGGGAATTATTATACTTTTGCACTCATATCCTGCTTTCAACCTTCATTCTGTATTTCGTATAGATACCATGTCTATAGGTTATGCATTTCATATAGAAACCATGTCTATAGGATTCTGCATCATATAGACACTATGTTATGCATTTCATATAGAAACCATGTCTGTAGGTTCTACATTTCTGTATTATATAGAGAATACGTCTATAAGTCATTTGCAAATGCTGCATATCGTATAGATAACATGCTTATAGGACTTCCTGAATTTTGCATCATCATCTGCCACTAGGCAAACCTGTTTATAGGTTTAAATAACTAACAACATTTTAGATACCATGACTATAGGAATTCTGCACTCTTGTTTCGATTGTAAAAACATTTTTTTAAGTTAATAGCACCTAGAAAGCATGCCTGTAGAAGCTATCAACTAAATCTGAATCGACCATTTGATTATAAGTCTAAATCAGTAGTAGCAACGCTTAACATCTGCAAAATTTATGTTTTCTATAATTAACAAGTCCTCTTCTTTAGAATCAGTGTACTTCTTTTCTGAAACTAGTAGATATCATACCTATAAGTTTCGTCTAACACTTAGGCAAACAATAAGATAACTTGTAAATTGAATAAGATTCTATTAACTACAACTAGCAGGTAGGCCTGGTTCGGGTTTCTTATTCGAAATATGTAATAGATCAGTCTACCACAACTCTTAAGTTTAATCAGACCCTAATCAATATGTGAAAGACATGCTAAAACTATATGCTTCTCTTTATTTTAAGGAGGTTTGTTTGAGCCTTTCTATCTGTTATGTGCTTCCCCCAATATTTGTTATATATGTGTTTTGATAGTCTCCTTAGGATTTTGTCCTTTGAAACCATAATATTGCACATCCCTTCCCTTTAGGATTAGTAGTCCCAAATACCTCCGTGGCTGATAGGATGGGGGCGGGTAGTAGCATGCAATAAGTAAAATGAGACCATTCCGCATTTAATACCTTAATGGGGTGGGAAAGGGTAGATATGGATATGATGACCATGCGATAACACCACGGTTACTGGGTGTTGTATGGGGTGATCCATATTATGTATAAACTTAGGACCCCTTCCCTTACTTGTTTATTTTATTTAGAATTTCAACTATTTTTTCTCAAACTTCAGCTTCTTTAACTGCTTTTAACTTGCAACAACTATATGAAAATTTCCTCTTCTTTTTTACTCGTTTATTCAGAATTTTAAAACTGCTTCTTCTCTCAAAATTTAGATTCTTTAACTTTATTTNCCCCCCCCCCCATATTTGTAACTCTTATTTGTTTACTTGTTGTTTGCACTTAAAGTCACAATTATAGTATGGCCGGGAACCACACTAGTAGATCTTGAAGGGTGCCTAACACCTTTCCCTCGGGATAATTTCGAGCCCTTACCCAATCTCTGACTTTCTATTTCAAAGTTCTTCTTAGTGTCCTAATGCACTTAATCATTATGTGGCGACTTTTCAACTCAAATCCAATTCCCAAAAGGGAACGAGTTATCCTCCCAAATGTCATAAAAATGATTTCGTGAGAAAAAAGGGGTATCACAGCATGGCGACTCTGCTGGGGATTTCTTTAAGGTTTTTTCCATTTCATGCTATTTGTGAATTTATGCTTATATGTCTTTACTTGTTTAAATGCCTTTAAGTATTTATTCCTTCTTCTACTACGAAACTGACTTGGCTCTTTATTTCTTTTCTTTACTTCTCTTATTGCTCTCCCTTTATCACTTTCCTTTAATACTATTATGAGAAACTGCTGTAATTATTACTTTATGAACGTGCAAATACGTGACAACTTGTTTTAATTATTGCAACTGTATATTCAACATCATATTCCACTTGTGCCAAACAAAATACCATAACAACGCTTACAATGAGTGGTTGTGCCCTTCTTATATTATCACCCCCTAAATTCGGCAAAGGCATATTTGCGGTAAAACCAGTCGATCAACGGTGTAGTCGACGGTTCCATGCATTTCCCTCTTGAGTGGTCCACTCAATGGTACTAGTCTAATACTCCATAGAAACCTTACTTTGTTTAAAGGTGCATGCATCACTATCAAACCTAGCTGAGTCAGTTATGTTATCCGCATAATGACTGTTTAAGATAGCCTTTTCCAACTCCACTGGGTTTCCTTGAAACCCAAACGGACATTACCACATTTTGTGCATTTATTTAGAGAACTAAATGCCTTTTATGCCAATTATTGGTATTTAATAGTCGAGTCTGGTGGGGATAATGGCCTAACGCTTCTTGTCTTGCAGAAAATGAGGCACGAAGTCGCCAGATTCGGCATGGTCACCAATATCCACCCCAAATTGCTAAGCTGGTGGGGGGATCTTCATTCTAGCGATCAGGCTCTTGTCAGGAAGTATCTAGGAAACCTACCTTCTCTCCTAGAAATTCAACCCAACAACAAATCATACAAGTTGCCACTCTATTCTGGTATTGTGATAGGTCTGTGTTTCGCTTTGGAGCCATTGAGATGCCACCCTTGCTTGAGGAAATAGGAGGACTGGCTGGAATACTGTGGGAAACTCTGGGTTTGTTAATTCCAGAAAATCGCAAGGGCAGAGGTTTTCTCAAGATGATAGGTCTAAAGAACAATCTAGACTTAACCTGCTTGAAGGAGTCATACATTCCCTTTGATTATTTGTACGAGAGATATAGTCACAGCAAATCTTATCGTACTTATCATGAAGAGTTCTCCCTTACATCACTGGGGCATATCCACCGAAGGGTCTTTGTCTTCATGTTCTGCTTCTTGGGGATGATAGTATTTCTAATGAAGAAAGCTAGGATCTATACTAGGGTAACCATGGTCACCAAAACTTTAATGGAGGGTATTGGCGGGCAGCTATTTAGCATAGTGCCTATGATTGTTGTAGAAATATACCGAGCCTTAGAGAAATGTCAACAGGGAGACCAACACTTCGAGGGTTGCAACTTTCTACTCTAACTCTGGATTATGGAGCACCTCCAAAAGGGTGAATACCGATAGGAGATTTAGCGTAGGGACTGGGACGATCATATTGCCTTCCACCAGCCAAGGCGAATGAACTATATGCCCAACATGGTTGCTCAACTGGAAGATGCCAAAGGATGGGTAGAACTGTTAAAAATTTGAAAGAGGACCAAGTACAATGGATGTTCGAATGGTTCCCTACTGAAGAACTCATTGCCCGACCCCGGGATGCACCATTTTTGATACTTATCAGTTTGAGAGGAACTTACCCTTATGTCCCTCTCCGGGTTATGAGAAAGGCTGGATGGAAGCAGGTTATACCAAGGGTCGACAAGCTGAGTCACTTCTGGGCCGAATTTCAAGATGATGATAGCCCTTGCAAGTGTCAAGCTTAGCATATGTGGTACTGCAAAATCGTCATAGGAAGGGACACTATTGAGCTAGACAGGTACCATGCTGGTTATACTCCATACTATCCAAGCTGGTTAGAAGATAATCGTAATGGCTTGGGTCAACCCGGATTTGTTCGGGGTCACAGTATCATCGATGAAAAGGCTGAAGCACAGGTCAAGTACAACCAACTGCGCAAAAGGATTCGGGAATGTGAAAGTGAGCACCATGAAATTCAAGAAGCCCACCAAAAGCTGATTGAAAAATGGAAAGACATGGTTGTCAGCGCCAACAAGCGACTGGATACTTAGAGTGAGGTTTAGTGGAGCTGGAAAGGAAATTCATCAAGAGGATCGAGGACTGCCAGAATGCTAAAGGAAATGAAGGTGGACACCTAGCCAGATCCTACTTACTGCTAGGACTTCATGAGCTAGTGAAGCTGTTCGATGGAGCTAAAGATGCCGAGTCTAGGGAAGGTCCTTCTAGGACCAAATAGATAGGAATTTACCTTTCCATTCATGAATGTAATAAGGCCAATGGCCATTAGTGACATTTTATTTCCTGTTATTTAGTGTCTTTTTGGGATTCGTCTTATTTTTTATCAATAAAATGAGGCATTTAGCATTATAAGTTCTCCAAATCAATTTTCCACTAGGCCTACCTTGGGCACAACGAGGCTCTCAAATTAGTATGGAAGATTTTAGCAACATCAGAAAGGAAAACTTGGTTGAATGACTATAAATCACTCAGGGTACTCAGGTTTCCAAAGAAAATGCATCCCAGCTCGCACAAAAACTGTTGAAATTTTAGGAGGAACTGGACCAATTTCGGAATTTGGCAAGCTTGTCATTTTCCCTCACCACCCAGATATCAGTTTCCTAAATGCTCAGAACCCCACACCTCCACAAAACATCCCGAAACTACAAAACCATCCCGCTCCTCACCATCACTGCAATACTTGCCACACTTCCAACAACACTCCACTGCTCATCCCTGAACCGCTGAACTCCACAAATGACCATCTCCACACTCACCATAACACCCCCATCTATGTGTAAACCATACCACACTCTATTCAACCCAGCTCAAATGCACCTGAGTCTGATGATAAAGACTCACTTATCAAGAACTTGGCAGAAAAACTCAAGAAACTGACTAGCCAAATTCAGGGCATCGAAGGAAACAAAGGGATTGAGGGGTTGAACTACGAATACCTCTGCATACAACCAGATGTCGAACCGCCTGAGGGATACAAACCTCCTAAGTTCGAGATGTTTGACGGCACAGGGGATCCCAGAATTCATTTGAGAACATACTGCGATAAGCTGGTCGGAGTAGGGAAGGACGAAATGGTTCAAATGAAACTTTTCATGAGGAGCTTGAAAGGAGATGCTCTATCTTGGTACATTAGCCAAGACCCGAAGAAGTGGTCAAACTGGGTGAGTATGGCGTCTGGCTGCATGGATAGATTCAAATTCAATACAAAAAATGCACCGGATTTGTTTTACATTCAGAATTTAAAGAAGAAACCCTCAGAAATATTCCGCGAGTATACTAGTTGTTGGAGATCAGAGGTTGCTAAGGTCTGACCTGCTTTAGAGGAAGAGCAAATAAACAAGTTTTTCGTCCGAGCTCAGGATCTGCAATACTATAAGAGACTGATGTTGATCGATAATCATAAATTTTCTGACATCATCAAGCTAGGAGAAAGGATCGAGGAAGGTATAAAAAGTGGTAAGGTTACGAACTTTGAAGCCTTGCAAGCTACCAATAAGGCTTTACAGTCTAGTAGTACATCCAAGAAAAGGGACGTAGGCGCCGTAGTGGTTACACAGAGAACCAAATCACCTGTCAAATACCAAACTTATCCAATGCCTCCACTTACATATCATCCCACTCCAAATTACCAAGCACCCTCACATTCCTACCAAACTCCATCACCTACTTATCAATTACCTCCACCTCCTACATACCAACCTACTTAACCCAGATATTCCCAACCCGCACATGTATACCAAGCCTACAACACTCAACCATCCCACTATCAATCACCTCCCACTCGAAAAAATATTCCTCTACCTCGACCAAATTTTGACCGCAGACCTCCCAAACAGTATACTGCCATTGCCGAACCAATTGACTAGCTATACGAAAGGCTCAAAGCTACTGGATATATCACCCCCTATCCCTGCTATAACCTTTGTAAACCCTTCCCAATAGGTAAACCCAAATAAAACTTGTGCATACCATTCTGGCATGAAGGGGCATACCACTGATGAATGCCGCTCGTTATAGGATAAGATCCAGGCTTTGATTGACAAAAAGATCATTGTGGCAAAGGATCCTGCTCTGAATATCCAGAATAACCCTCTACCAGACCACAAGGGTGGGGGTGTTCACATGATTGAAATGGAGGATGATTGGGATCCCAAGGGATCAATCGGTTTGATCGCAGAAGGCGACAATCCAAAGAAACCAATAGTCACCCTTAATCCAATTGTAGTCCAGATTCAGCCTTCTGTAGACATCGAGGTGAACATGTCCATACCACTTGAGTTTGAAACACCATCCTCTGTGAAGACGCCAACACCAATTGAGGTCGAGTTTGGGTCCCCGAAGGTTCCTGTACCATTTGAAGTTGTTATATTACACCCCAAGGCCAGGGTGCCCATTCCGGTAGCAATGATAGCTGTAACACCATTCCACACAAAAGCTATACCATGGGACTACACAGCCGAGGCAAGAAAGAAAGGGAAAACCAAGTTCAGGAAAGAAGGTGCAGCACAGGGTATGATAAGAACCAGCAGGGTTTATACCCAGAACACTTGGCTGAGTTGAGTAAGCAGACCTCTAGTTAAAAATCCATCACTAAAACTGTGCCGGATGATCTCTGGAGAAAGATACAAGCGAAGGAATACTCAGTCATTGATCAGTTGAACAAAACATTGGCGTAGATTTCTATCCTTGCTTTGCCACAGAGTTCCGATACACACAAGAATGCCTTGTTAAGAGTTCTGAGTGCGGCGTATGTACCAACCGACATCACTGGAGGAGAAATGGAAAACATGGTAGGTCAGGTACTGGAAAGTCACAAAATCACTTTTTATGAAGATGAGCTGCCACCGGAGGGATTGAGTCACAACAAGGCATTGCACATCACCGTGCAGTGCGACGATTATTTTATCATCAGGATCCTAGCCGATGGGGAGTCCAGTCTCAACATTTGTCCATTGGTAACACTCAGTACATTGGGAAAGGGGTTGCATGAAATCAAGGATGGGGCCATCAATGTTAAAGCTTTCGACGGTTCTCAAAGGTCCACTATTGGGGAGATGAGCTTATGTTTGCAAATGGGGCCTACTTGGTTTGATGTTGACTTTCAAGTGATAGACGTGCTAGTGTCTTACAATTTATTGGTGGGACGACCATGGATTCACACCACTGGGGCCATGGCATCAACACTGCATCAGGCAGTGAAGTTTGAGTGGAATCACCAATAGGTGATCATTCACGGCGATGGTAGTAATCTCATATACAGTCGCACGAACATCCCAGCAATCGGAGGAAGAAGAAAGATAGGCGGGGAAACTTAACACCACATCAAATGAATCAATGCCGTTGATAAGGATAAGTGGGGGATAACATAATTGAAAGCATATTGAACTGGAGTGGGTATGAACTTGGCTAGGGACTTGGCAAATATCTCCAAGGAATCGCTAAGCCCATCAAGATCAAGAAGCACGGCACCACCTTCAGATTGGGATATAAGTATACCTGGAAAGAATTCAATAAATGGTCGCCACCCTAGAGCGGTCCTTACTATCCATTGGAGCAGCCGATGCCCCATTTGGAGCAGACCTTTCAATCGGCCGAGGTCGTCTATGGGACAGAAGAAGAAGAATCCCTAGCAGCAATGAGGAATTTGTTCCTAGAAGATGATGATATGGATTGTTGTGTCATTCTTGAGGAGAAGGGGGAGGAAGGCCCTTCCATACAGGCGGTAAGCAGAGGAGCATGCCTCAATAACTGGACCGTCAGAACCACCAGAGCCCGAAAAGCTTCGGCGTAGCAAAGCTGAACAAAGCATCATGCATTATCTTTTATCTTACTAGTTTACTTTCCTTTCGCATTTTACTTTTGCAAGAAAGAGCCCCGATGTTAAAAAACTGTTATGGAATTTATCAAAGCATTTCAATTTCCTTATAAATCTTACTCTTATTATTTTTTTTCTCATTACTTTACTTATACAACATTACTATTACTTATCTTGATGAACCAATGACTGTGACATGCAATGAAACAATACAACAAACGAACATATATTCAGAGGAAGATGATATACCGGAAAAAATTGTTAAGGAAGTTGAGAATTTCGAAAATAGGCCTAAGTCCAACTTGGACGAGACTGAGATTGTTAACCTGGGAGATGCAGAAATTATCAAAGAAATACGAATCAATGTTTATTTGTCACCATCAGAGAAGGAAGAGTATACAGAGTTTCTAAGAGAGTATAAGGGCATATTTGTCTGGTCGTACGATGACATAACTAGTCTAGGTACATCTATTGTGGCTCAAAAACTGCGAACTGATCCGGCCTGTCTACCAGTAAAATAGAAGCTCAAAAAATTCAAGCCAGATATGAGTTTGAAAATCAAGGAACATGTCACTAAGCAGGTCAAAGCTAAGGTTCTCAAGGTAGTGGAGTATCCGACGTGGTTAGCCAACATTGTGCCAGTACCAAAGAAAGACGGGAAGGTTAGAGTCTGTGTCGACTACCGGGATCTCAACCGGACCAGTCCAAAAGATGACTTCCCTTTGCTGAACATACACATCCTGATTGACAATTGCGCCAAGCACGAGTTGCAATTATTGGTAGATTGTTTTGCTGGGTATCACCGGATATGGATGGATGAAGAAAATACCGAGAAAACGGCTTTCATCACGCCGTGGGGCATGTACTGATACAAAATAATGTCGTTTGGATTTGAACTACATCTAACCTGATTCCCATTTAAAATGGGATACGTAGGCAACCTTATGGGTTCGGTCACAATTCAATAAAAAATTTATACCCCCCTCCCCCACCCCCACCCCCCCGCAATCGAAAACTGGGGCAGAATTTTGAGGAGGACCCTCAAAATTTTGAAGTTGATTTCAGCCATTTATTGTTAGCAGCCGTGAGAAGCAGCAACCCAGCAAAATGGGGCAGAACTTTGAGGAGGACCCTCAAAATTCCGTAATAAAATAAGTTGCAATGTCTCGGACCACGTCTCAGTCGTTGGTTCATCTAAAGAAAACTATTCTTAACTATGTATTTATGCTATATTTTACTAAATCATGCATGTCTGTTACCAAAATTGCTCCGTTTAGCAATGCTACCCCAAGGATACACACAGTATCACTAAATCAGAGCTAAGCAGGTTGAGCAAAGTCAGCAGGGATACGAACTACCCTTTCCCCTTTGCAAAGCTTACGATTTTTCTTTGGATGCAGGTACACAAGTCACAAAATCATCAAGCATATTTATACAACTCATACTTTTTAGGAATACAACTCTCAGAACCACCTTACCAATTCATCATCACTATCCTTACACAATATCCCCAGCAACCACAATATCTTAATCAACTATCAGCTAAGAAATTCTATTACTATTCGCATTTTATACTCGGACTTACATAAGACTATCATTCTGCCTTCTGAGACTAAGCTCTGGAACCATCTGCATTCTCTACATTGCATTAGGCTATCATTCTGCCTTCCAAGACTAAGCTCTATCTCCATTTGAATTCTCTACATTGCATAAGGCTATCATTCTGCCTTCCGAGGTTAAGCTCTACCTCCATATGCATTTGTTGCATTGCATAAGGCTACCGTTCTGCCTTCTGAGACTAAGCCCTATCTCCATCTGCATTGCCAAAACATCACCACCTTCATCTACATCCTGTATGGCTGAAAGATCGCCACCTTTGTTTATGTGTTGCATCAGCTGAAAGATCACCACCTTCATCCACATCCTGCATGGTTGAAATATCGCCACTTTTATTTATGACTTGTATCGGCTGAAACATCGCCACTTTTATTTGTGTCTTGCATCGGCTGAAACATCGCCACCTTCATCTACATCCTACATGGCTGAAAGATTGCCACCTTCATCTACATCTTGCATGGCTGAAATATCGTCACTTTTATTTATGTCTTACATCGGCTGAAACATCCCCACCTTCATCTACATCTTGCATGGATGAAATATTGCCACTTTTATTTATATCTTGCATCGGCTAAAATATCGCCACTTTATTTACGCTCTCATGGGCTGAAAGATCACCACCTATCTCACTGCATAGGCTAAAATATCGCCAAACTATCCAAGGGCGTCATTATTCGGAGGCACCATATTCAGAGCCCGAGAACGCCATGCCATGGCCTGAGGACCCCTTTTATCTCTCGCATATCATTATTCAAAGGCATCATCACTCGGAGGCATCATTCCCATAGCCCGAGAGAATCATTTTATAGCCTGCGATTCCTTTATTATATGCTTTATGGCCCAGGACATCATGGGCTGAGGACATCATCCTAACTATCCAAGGACCGCATTCATGGTCCGACGGGAAATTGCATCATGTTTAAATTTATGCACAATATATGCACGTATTGCTTATCTGCAGGTAAACCAATGAGCAACAGCCATCTCAGCAGGAGCGATCCCACTCCGGTTCCTGCATCCCTATTAGACCCTTAACCACCCATCCCAACCTAAATATCGTGTCCGTTCTTGAAAGATCTCCATCGGCATACTCCGCCACGGATCCTGCACTACATACGGCATGATTCTTGTAAGACTAGGGATATATAGGCAGCTCAGGAACCAGAGCATGGTCAAACACTTCAAACCATTTTGTTCGGTAAAATTAGCCATCATGTCTTTACCCGACAACTCTTTCATCTTTCCCAGTAAAGATGGGCAGCTGGTGATACCCAATTTTTTCTTGTATATTTTTTATATGCAAAATACTTTCAAAATAGCATATGTATACATATATAAGTATGCCCAAGTATTTTAGTATTTTTCCTAATTTTTTAAGAGGTTTTCAGATCAATTTATTGTCCATTTTAACAGTACAAAAATCAATAATTACTTTCAAATTTATCATTTTGGTGAATAACTTATTTTATTCTCATATTTATATCAAAATATAGCTATGGTAATTTTTATACATTTTCACAAATTTATTTGATTTTTTAAAAGCTAAATTGCTTATAATTATGATTTTAGCCTATTTTAAGAATTAATAGTATTTTATTAATATAAAATTGATTCCATTATTTTTAATTTATTGATTATATATTATTAATTAATATAGTGCCTTCAGTTTATTTACAAAATCAGTTTTACTATTTTGTTATTAATTTAAAAGGGAAAAGTGGCTATTTAACTGATAGCCTCATTTGCATTTCAATTATAGCCAAATTGATCCCCCCCAATCAATCTAATTTCAAATCCCAAATGGACCGGCTAAATTTCAACCTTACCCGACTTCTGACCCATTTATCCAACTCGTCCGGCTCTTTCTTTTAATCCAGGTCGTTGATCATTTTGATCAATGGCCACGATTGTTCCTTACCTTTTTTAATCCGCCCACAACCCTAACCCTAACTCATTCTCTTCTCTCAGCCGCCTCTGAAATCCCTTTCCTCTCAAACTCTCTCGAACTCTCTAGAAACCCTAGCCCCTCTCACCACCTTCAACCTCAATCTCACTGGAATCCATGGTCTCTCAGGCCATGGATGGCCTAAACTCATCTCCCTCTTCACTTAAACACTTGGTATTTGAAGTTTCGAGGTCTGAAATCAATGGTGTCCATTCATATCTTCGTCGATTCAAGGTTCTATGGCCATCTCCAGCCCACCTCCGGCACACTATGGTGTTTTGAGCCTGGTTCTGACTCATCCGACTTAGATCGGACCTTTTTCCAAGCCTTTATCATTTTAAGGTTCCTATGAAACCCTATCTATTCAAGGTTTTCTCTATTTTTTCTTAGAATTGTTACATATCTGTGCTCTACTTGAGTGCGATTTTGGGAAAAAGCTTAAAATGTTTCTCTGAATTTTCATTTTCTTTTATTTGTGTGTATTTGTCTATACTATGTTCTTATGTTTTCTTTCTACCACGCATGTTCTTCTACTGTGTTCTTATGTTGCATGTTCTTCTACTGTGCTTTGTTCTTTCTTCTACTATATTTCTACACCATGCTCTAACATGTTTGTCCTACTGTGTTTTACTATATGTTCTTTTGCTATACTGCTCCAGTGTTCTTCTACCATATTTCTCTACTATGTTCTTAAGTGTTACTATTTCACTTCTACTTTACCCTTTTTCAAGACCCATTTAAGCATGTTTTCCTCTATGTTTATTCTACTCTTATTATGCTTTGAAGTTTCTATTGTATTTGCTTGGCTTCTCATGAGAATTCTGAAAAGAAATTTCTGAGCCTGTTGCCTCCACATTCCTGTGCTTGACTCGAGGTGGAAACCCTAGAATTTTTGGGTTCTACCGAGGTTTGGTCCTGTGTTTGACTAGGGTTTTATTTAGGATCCCTTGACTCTTTCTGTCTCATTCTGAGTGTATGGACTAAGTTTGAACTTCTTTGTTTACGACTCTGAACTTTTAAATTTTCTATGCTAGACCCTTCTACGGATTAGTATGATAGTTCTTCGTGCTTAAGTGTGGCTGTATGCTTTTATATTGTGATCAATTCTTTCTTCTGAAAAGGTTTTCCAACTTATGATATTGTTACTGATTTTCCTTAAGTAAAAACATTTCTTCATCTTTTCTGACTGGATTCATTCATACCAAAATTCAGATCTTGTGATTTACTAGCTGTTAACTGATTTCCTTTCCTTATTTGCACAAACCGTGTGCTGTCAAGATCTTGTCCTTAAATAGACCTTTATCTATTTACTCTTCTTGTACTGCTTTGGAAAGGTGTTTGATTAATCTCCTTCCTTAATTATTTTTACCCGTTTGAAATTAGAATCCCTTAATTAAAGGAAAACCTTGTGAAATCGATTATCAAACTATTTTCTTATGTATTTCTGCTTGCTTTCTATGCTATAAATACATGACCTTATTTAACACATAACACACAGTTGAAACTTTTCAAACGACTTTCAATTTAACAATTTTACACATATTATACACTTGAGACGCTTACAATCTCATAGTTCTCTTCTGAAAAACATAGTACTCTGACTACTTTCTTGCACTTTGGCTTTACAAGACCACTGCTTCTTTTTTGTTTTTTCCTTGAAACTGGTATGTTCTAGTTTTGGTTTCAGCCTCATCCCAATGTGTTTATTTTATATCCTTTACACTCCTGTCTACTTTACTTTCTATGTTAAATGTTGATTAGTATGTCAATTTCTTTGCACATGTTTCTGCTGTGAATCCCTGCTCCCTTGTTCCCCTATATGTGCATTGAGTTAAAGTTCAGAACATGGCAACATGCAAGTTGTTTCTCATGTTTGGACTTGATCCCTTATGGGGATCCTGACTCCCAAACAATGTGGCCTAATAGGCTGGTGGGGTGTGCCAGCACTTCCAATTGCTAGGTATGACCACTAGCATGTCCTTGCCTTCTCCCAAAACCCCCTCTCTACACTTACACTCTCTCTTAGCTTATAAGTTTTTCCCCCCTCCTATGAGCCTTGCCTTGAGACCTTGAGTTCCCTCTGAACTTGGACATTTGAGGGCTGGCCCTTCCACATTGCACTATGATTCAATTCTGCAATATATTTGGGGTGTGAGCACTGTCCGGAGTCTATTTGAGACTCTTAGGGAACTCTGACACATCCCAAATAAGAGAAAGGCTTTGGAATCTGATCTTTGGAGATTGGTTTACTTTATGCTTCAAACAGGAAGTATGAATCAGGCTCTCCTTGGTTGTAAATTTTTAGTTTTCTGATGTAATTTTACTTCTTTTTATTTTCTCATTCATTCTGGGCTGTAATAACTTGTAATAATTATTGGGGCTATTAGTGAAAAGGGGAGGGTCAATCACGCATGCAAAGGGGTAGATATCATGTTCATAGTGAATTATTATACTTCTACACTCATATCATGCTTTCAACTTTCATTTCTGTATTTCATATAGATACCATGTCTATAGGTTATGCATTTCATATAGAACCATGTCTATAGGATTCTGCATCATATAGACACTATGTTCTGCATTTCATATAGAAATAATGTCTATAGGTTTTGCATTTCTGTGTTATATAGAGAACATGTCTGTAAGTCATTTCTAAATGCTGCATATCATATAGATAACATGCTTATAGGATTTCCTGAATTTTGCATCATCATCTGTCACTAGGCAAACCTGTTTATAGGTTTAAATAACTAACAACATTTTAGATACCATGCCTATAGGACTTCTGAACTCTTGTTTCGATTGTAAAAATGTTTTTTTTTTAAATCAATAGCACCTAGAAAGAATGCCTATAGGAGCTATCAACTAAATCTGAATCGACCATTCGCTTATAAGTCTAAATCAGTAGTAGCAATGCTTAACAACTGCAAAATTTATATTTTCTATTATTAACAAGTCCTCTTATTTAGAATCAGTGTACTTCTTTTCTGAAACTAGAAGATATTATGCCTATAGGTTTCGTCTAACACTTAGGAAAACCATAAGGTAACTTGTAAATTGAATCAGATTCTATTAACTACAACCAGTAGGCAGGCCTGGTTCGGGTTTCTTATTTGAGATATGTAATAGATCAGTCAGCCACAACTCTTAAGTTTAATCAACCCTAATCAATATGTGAAAGACATGCTAAAACTATATGCTTCTCTTTATTTTAAGGAGGTTTGTTTGAGCCTTTCTATCTGTTATGTGCTTCCCCCCATATTTGTTACATATGTGTTTTGATTATTGCCTTAGAATTTTGTCCTTTGAAACCATAAAACCTCATATCCCTTCCCTTTAGGTTTAATAGTCCCAAATACCTCCGGGGCTTATAGGATGGGGCGGGTAGTAGCATGCAATAAGTAAAACGAGACCATTTCGCGTTTAATACCTTCACAGGATGGGAAAGGATAGATATAGATATGATGACCACGCGATAACACCACGAGTATAAACGGTTACCGGGTGTTGTGTGGGGTGATCCATATTATGTATAAACTTAGGACCTCTTCCCTTACTTTTTTATTTTATTCAGAATTTCAACTGCTTTTTCTAAAGCTTCAGCTTCTTTAACCGCTTTTAACTTGCACCAATTTGAAAATTTCCTCTTCTTTTTTACTCGTTTATTCAGAATTTTAAAACGGGTTGTTCTCTCAAATTTTAGCTTCTTTAACTTCATTTATCTGGAATTACTTACAACAATTATGTGAACCCCCCCCCCCCATATTTGTAACTCTTATTTGTTTACTTGTTGTTTGCACTTAAAGTCACAATTATAGTATGGCCAGAACCACACTAGTGGATCTCGAGAGGTGTCTAACACCTTTCTCTTGGGATAATTTCAAGCCCTTACCCAATCTCTAGTTTTCTAAATTAAACCTCTTCTTAGTGTCCTACTGCACTTAATCATTAGGAAGCGACTCTTCAACTCAAACCTAATTCCCAAAAGGGAATGAGTTGTCCTCCCAAATGTCATAAACCCAATTTTGCGAGAAAAAGGGGCATCGACAACTACTCAACATATTAGAGTCGGTCCTGTGCCACATCTTATCCCACTTTATCCCGTGTACAAAATAATCCCTAAGGGGTCGATTGGTATGAGGTATAAGAAGGTATAAGGGTGGTATAAAAATTTAATACTACCTTAATACTCTGTTTGGTTAGCAAACCTGGTATAAGTTATCCCGGTGTTAATTTTAATACTGGAAAAACTTATACTCCCTCTATTCCAATTTATGTGAACCTATTTTCTTTTTGGTCCGTTCCAAAAAGAATGAACCCTTTCTAAATTTGGTAACAATTTAGCTTGAAGTTATAACTCTACCCTTAATGAGAAGCTTTCATAACCACACAAATACTCTGGGGCCCATTTGGACTTGTTTAGGACTACAAATTCCAAAAGTCTTCATTTTTTCTTAAACTCCGTGCCCAGTCAAACAGGTTTACATAAATTGGAACGGAGGGAGTACCTTATACAAGGTGGGGTAATTAGCACCGGTATAACTTATACCTTCTTCTTACAAATTATGCAATTGTCATTCTTAGTAAAACATGCCAGACAATGAATAAACAATAATTCCAGCATAACTAATCCCAGCATAACTTATCCCAATATAATTTATATCGGCATAATTTATACCGATATAAATTGTATTCCAACCAACCGACCCAAAGGGTATAATTATTCATGTCTTATAAATCTTCCCAACTAGAAAATCCAGTTTGCTAAGGGTTCAGTTAATAACAAACTTGCAT
>MU763006.1:31840-62192 GCA_026770625.1 Nicotiana glauca | reverse complement strand
CCTGCCTGAGCCAAGGTGGTGTACATACTCATGAACTGAGCCAAAGTCTCCTAAAGAGCTGGAGTAGTAGTGGCAGTAGTAGGCGTGCTAGGTGCCTGGGCTCCGGCTGGATCTGCTGGTGGTGCCTCAGCAGCAGCTCGCGTAGGTGCTCTGGCTGCACCACGTGCGCATCCTCGACCTCTACCCCGGACCCGGCTTCTAACGGCTGCAGTAGGGGTCGCGGGTGCCTAATCATCCCGAGTAGCGTGTGTCCTCACCATCTGTGAGAGAATAGAAGACAGAAATTTAGAATTTGTGATGTCAAATATCGTATGACAAGGAAACCAAATGAAGTGAAAATTTTCCTAACAGTTACGAAGCCTCTCGTAGATAAGTACAGACGTCTCCGTACCGACCAGCGAGACTCTAATAAACCAGCCTGTGTTCCGTGACTCCTATGAACATAGAGCTTTGATACCAACTTGTCACGACCCTAGTTCGCCCTCCGTGAACATGTCGTGATGGCACCTAGTCCCTACGACTGGGTAAACCTAACAATGCGGAAACAACATAACTTGCAGAAACAAATACATAAAACTGAACCAACTAGAAGGAAAACTGTATATAAATGCCGCTCGGCATATGCAACTCAATAATGCAGAAGTCTACAATATCATCCCAAAACCCGAAAACTCACGGGAACACAAGCTAACGGAAGGTAATACACTGCTCTAACTCTAGAATATCTAAAACAACAGTACGAAAGGAAAAGCTAACTGCTAAAGCTAGAATAAGATAGAGACTCCTGGTCTGCGGACGCGGCAGATGTACCTCGAAGTCTCTGCTAGATCTCTCCGCCTCGAGGATGATATGTCTGGGTAGAGCTACCTAGATCTGCACATGAAAAATATGCACAGAATAGGCATGAGTACACCACAGCGGTACTCAGTAATTGCCAAGCCTAACCTCGGTTGGGTAGTGACGAGGAAGGTCAGGGCCCTATTGAGAATGAGCATAATAATAATGTCTTGAAAGAGCATGAAATAAACAGAAATAATGAGTACAGCTATGAAGTAAGACATGTTATACAAGGCAACAATTAACACTCAGAGAATAAGATAACACGGAGTAAAAACAACTCAATATCAATACCAACAATGAGGATCTCCCAGGATACCGTCCTGTAGTCCCTTTCATCAACTGTCCAAGGAGCTCCAGGAATACCATCCCGTAGTCCCTTTCATCAACTGTCCAAGGAGCTCCAGGAATACCGTCCCGTAGTCCAGCTATCATAGTGCAGGGGGGATCTACCGGGAATCTAACCTGTAGTTCCAAAGTAAAGGTGCATGGGGATCTATCGGGAATCTAACCCGTAGTCCCAAAGTAAACAAACAAGGGAGGGGGGGAGCTACCGGAATACCACATCCGTAGTCCCAATGTAAATACGCAGTCACAACAAGAAGATATCTAGAAATAAAGTTCAAAGATACAAGGCAACAGGTAGTTCTAGCCTAACATGCTTCACGTAGTACAAACAAAGCAACTTGAGCAAATAGGAAATTTAGACCAACTAAACATGCTTTTGTAACTAACACATGCTATAATTGCAAATGAAATAAAGCAGTTAAGAAAGAAACTCAGTCTAAATATTTAAGTAAAACCGAATTTTCAACAATTAGCTCAAGTACGCACTCGTCACCTGACGTACAAGGCATTCAATTACCAAATATCATATCCTAAGGGGAAGGTCCCCCACACAAGGTTAGACAAGCCACTTACCTCGAACCGGCTCCAAAATCAACTCGAAACCAGATGTTTGCCACGAGTATCTGGCTCCAAATGGCTCAAATCTATTCAATTCAATTAGATATCATAAATAACATCTCAAGCAACTAATTCTACTATTTAATTCAAAGCTAAGACACAAAATTAGGTGAAATGACAAAAATGCCCCTCAGGCCAACATCTCGAAACTGGATAAATTTTACATTTTTAGAACCCTCGTACTCTCACAAGTCTAACCACATAAACATCTCCCAAATCGGAGGTCAAACACCCACTCAAAACTCAATAATTTGATCTATAAAGTTTTACCAAATTGTCATCCCAAAATCCGAAATTAAGAAGGAATTCATGGTTAGGTTAGTGGGTTTTAAGCATAAGAGAGTATAGAATTGTTACCCAATTGTTGTCCCTGAAAAAACCCTCGAAATCTCCCTCAAATTCGAGCTCCCAAGCTTGAGTTTTGGTAAAAATGGCTAACCCTCAGATTTTTGAAATGTTTATACTGCCCAGGTATTAATGCATCGCGAACGCGGAGGAGATCACGTGTTCGTGAAGAAGGAAAATGAAGGCTGCCAAAAATGCCCTTTGTGAATGTGAGGAATAGTACATGAACGCGAAGGCCTGGGCTGTCGAAGCTACGTGAATATGACAAATGGAACGCGATAAATTAAATGGGCAAGCTTCGCGAATGCAGAAGGACTGGACGCAAATGAAAAGAGATAACTGGTCCTCCTCCTATTTTACTCTACGCAAACGCGTGGAGGAGGAAGCGAACACAAAGAAGAAAAGGTCAGAGCTTCGCAAATGCGAGAGGAGCGATGCGAACGCGAAGAAGGAATTTGACCTGCAACTGCTGAAAGATTTTCTGCAACTCTTCACAATTCCAAAATGCTCCGTTGAGCACCTGAAACACACCCGAGGCCACCGGGACCTCAACCAAACCTACGGACATATGCCATAATACCATTAAAACTTGTACCAACCCTTAAACCACCTAAAACAACGTCGGAAACTCGAATTAACCAATGATTTAAACCTAAGAACTTCAAATTCTATCAAAACACGCTTTCGATAAAAAACCTACTCAAACCTCGTCCAAATGACCTGAAATTTTACACACACATCCCAAATGATATGAAGGAGCTACTGTAACTCCCATAATTCCATTCCGACCCTCGGATCAAAATCTCACTATCAGACCGGAAACTTCAAAAAATTCAAACTTCGGCATTTCAAGCCTAAATCAGCTACGGACCTCCAAAACACATTCCGAATACGCTTCCAATCCCGAAATTACCTAACGGAGCTAACAAAACCATCAAATTTCCATTAGAGGCCGTCTTCACACTGTTCCAACTATAGGAAACTTTCCAACACTTATGCTCTCATTTAGGGACTAAGTGTCCTAAAACTCTCCAAAACTCAAAACCGAACACCCCGACTGTTCAAATTAGCAGAAATAAACTTGGGAAAAGCAGTTAATAGGAGATCAGGGCATAAATTCTTAAGACGACCGATCGGGTCGTCATAAACTAAAAGCATGCTTAGTTGCTATTTTTGACATGAAAGATTTGGGTGAGGCAAATTTCGTTATTGGAATGAAAATTACTAGAACACGTGATGGAATTTTCCTTGATAAGTCACATTATATTGAGAAAAGTTTGAAAAAATATGATTTTATTGATTGCAAGCATGTTGCAACCCCTTTTGATTCAAGTGTTCACTTATTTCCTGTACAAAGTGATAATGATGTGACAAATTAAAAGGAATATGCTAGCTTAATCGGAAGTTTGAGATATGTGACTGATTATACTCGTTCTGATATTGCATACGTAGTAGGAGTACTTAGCGGGTTTACAAGTAAGCCAGGTAGTGAACATTGGTATGCCATAACAAGAGTTATGAGGTATTTACTTGGTACAAAAACCTATAGCTTATTTTATAAAAAAAAATATCATGCTGTACTCGAAGGCTTTTCTGATGCAGATTGGAACACTTTATCTGGTGATTCTTGTTCTACTACAGGTTATATTTTTACTTTGGAAGATGGTGCTATTTGTGAAAAATCGAAAAAGCAAACAATAATTGTTAACTCTACCATGGAGGCTGAGCTAATTGCTTTAGCTTCAGCTAGTGAGGAAGTGAATTGGTTGAGAGATTTATAATTTTAAAATTCTTATTTTGAAAAACTAATTCCTCCTATTTTGATTCATTGTGATAGCATTGCTGCAACTGGTAGAGTACAAAACCATTATTACAACGGCAAATCTAGACCTATAAGGAGAAAACATAGTACTATGAGATCATATTTGAAAAGTGGTACCATTAATGTTGATTATGTTAAATCTTGTGATAATCTTGCAGATCCACTGACTAAGGCCTTAGCAAGAGAAAAGGTCTGGAGCACATCGAGGGGGATGGGATTGAAGCCCACAAGCCCATAAGTCATATATGAGGAAACCTAACCTGGGGATTAGAGATCCTGGTTCAATAGGAAGAACAAATCATATGATGGCTTGGTTTGAAATGCACTATTTTTTATTGTTCCATCCCTATGGTGTGAGTGCATTTATCCTGTAATCATTTGCGAGGTTGAGTTTTATTAACTCTTAATGAAAATA
Organism: Nicotiana glauca; assembly: GCA_026770625.1. Taxonomy (NCBI): domain Eukaryota; kingdom Viridiplantae; phylum Streptophyta; class Magnoliopsida; order Solanales; family Solanaceae; genus Nicotiana; species Nicotiana glauca. The sequence goes on along the minus strand of MU763006.1, from coordinate 57,807 downwards.
TGTAGCTCGTATGAATGGAGTGTTAGAGTTATAGGAGCACCTTTGACAGATTTCACCTATGTGAGTGTGGAAGTAGGCTGTTTCCTATGAGAATTGGGCTTGTTCTAAAAAACACTCATGAAAACCGGAGTAGCACAAGGCCATAATGTATTGTCTAATAAAGCTCATGTAAACACCTTGATTATTATGTGTAAGCAGTGATAATTTATTTTCCTAAAGCAGTCATAGTTCAAGTCTGAGACCACTACTGACTCTGGAGTAAAGATCGTTGTTTTGCTAAGTGGAAGTTAAATGCAGCGCACACCTTCATTATGCATAATAGTCTTCCTTCAATTGGTAAACTCTCTTATATATTTAATATCAAAATGAGTGGGGGAATGTTAGTATTTTAGAATTTTAATATTAAAATAAAATATGTCATAACTCCCACTACTCCATAATGTAAAAATGGTCATAACTCCTACTACTTCATGATGTAGAAAATGACCATAACTCTTTTGCAGCTCTTATCCTATTTTCTCCATGATTTCATAACTTACTACCCCACTTTCTTTCAATTTAATTCAAGGAAGAATTTCTACACCTATAAATAGGAGTCTTTCTTCCATAATGTGGTATGTGTAGGGGTGGCAAAATGGTTCAAAGAAAATAGTTAACCACCCATATTATCCATTAAAAAATGGGTTGAATAATGAACTATTTGAAAATGGGTCAAATATGGATAAGAACCATGTTATCCATTTACAAAATGGATAATCAATGAGTAACCAATGGATAACCAATAGGTCTAACTTTTACATTTGTAAAGCCTCAAATTAGGGGTTCCACAAGTTATGGAGACTAAGAATTCTCTAAAAAGTGATCATATACAAGAAATCATGGATAATATGGGTAACTCATATTATCCGCCGGTTAACCCCCTTTTTATCCGTATTAAATATGGGTCGGGTCGGATAATTGATCCATTTTTTTATTATCCGTTTTTTACCCGAACCATATCTGACCCGACCCGCCCGTTTGCCACTCCTAGGTATGTGTGAAAAATAATTGAGAGTGTTCCAACAAAGTGACGTTAAAGTTGTGAAAAAAGAAGAAGAGAGTTTTTGCTTTTGTTGAAGGAAGGTGTTCATCTTGGTGGAGCTTTGGACTCAACAACTTGTTTAGAATTTGTTCAAGTCATGCGACATGATCGGCCTGTTGTATCCTGGGGGAGACAAGTCAAGAAGATTACTGCTGGACCAGTGAAGATTTTGCTGTTATGGGCTTGGATCTCCTTAAAGAGAACCAGATATCCGTGCCTCAGCCTTAAGATATTTTATTTTTCAACTGTAATTATATTTTCACCAACATGTACTAATCTATCTCTATCTATACTTATATCTATATTTATCTATATCTATATTATTATAAAATTACGAATATTTTATGCTAAATGTTGAACGACTAAAATAACCTTGAAATATTAATCGACTTTTATAATGTTAATTATTTGTATAATTTAAGAATATAATTGTAAATTACCTGAGGCTAGCTTCTTCTTTTTTCCATTTAGACTACGCATACACCAACGCTACATAGCCTAAATTTGGTCAAATTCTTTTTCTTCGTTGCATATTTTTTCTTGCTATCCTACTTTTTGTTGGACAATATATGGTTGATTTGGGGTTTTGAGTCTACTCCTCGTCGCCAACTTTTTTTGCTAGCCTATTCCTTTTTTGACAATAATATACTTTTTTACTTAACCTTCTCCCATTTGCATAGAATTCAACTTTATTATACGAATTCATGTAGGAAAAGAATAAGCCAGTTATTCCTATAAAAGATGTGATTGTTCCACATTATTCGTTGTTCTCTAAAGATATTGGTGTATAAAAAAGAAATTTCTCCAAAGATATTATTAGTTCTCTCTATTATTCTTTTTTTTCCGTAAATTAGTAATGCTTTAGGGTCATGTATATGAATTAGAGAAAAATAATGACATCTTAAGTTTTATTATAATTGTTTTTGTGTCGTACTTCTTTATTTTTCAGTATAGTTTTTAGTTTTGGATACCAAAGTCTATTACATTCACATAGTATTATGTTTAAATTATATTTGAGATCAGTGGTTTTTGGTATTTCAACTAAGGTTAGTGTAGCAATATTAATTTAGCTATTAGATTAATATTTTGAAGATTTTATTTATATATTACAGGTATTTCACATAGCGTAATGAAATCAAAATTGAAAAATATTGTGTCCCAATAAATAACCTTAAAACTTATAATGTTGAATGGGTAATTAAGATATTGGTTATTCGAAGAGGACCAATAACAAAATATAAGAACGATAAAGGGAAGGATTTGTGTTGGCATTTAATATTTATTAACGAAGAGGTAGGCTTCTTTTTTATATTTATTTTAATATAATTATAAGTTATTCATATTATTTTTAATTAATCTAAAATTATGTTTATATTAATTATTGGGGACTAAGATTCGGGCAATACTTTTCAATAAAAAAGTTGAAGATTGAAAAAATTTATTTCAACAGAACAAAAGTTATTACATTATAAATGATCGTGTGAAGGCTGCTCATTCTACTTATTTATCTGCACGCAAGGAGTTGGAAATATCTTTTAGCAATTATACTATAGTTACGTAATGTACCAGCCACGTATCGACTACAAAATTTTCGAATAATTTTCTATCTTTAGAAGAGGCAACAAAATCTACCATTGAAACATTATTTCGTAATTTCCTTCTCGCTATCTTTTGATAATACATTGGATACTTTCTTTTTAATGTATGTAAGTATTTGTCACGACCCAAAATTACCACCCTCGGGACCGTGGTAGTGCCTAACATCACACTTGCTAGGCAAGCCAACGTTAGAGTTTTATTAACCTTTTTCCTTTACATTTCATAGATTAAAATTACCAAACTATGTCAAGTAGAAGCTAATGCGGAAGTACATGAATACCATTCTGTCTATATACTATTAATAATATTATAGTTATTACTATTACCCGGAATCTGGTGTCACAATCCATGAACATAATGTGAATATCTACAAACATTAGTCTGAAAGAAAATACATATGTTTCGAAAGAAAAGAAAATAGGAATGAAGAAACATAGGAGGGGACGCCAGGGCCTGCGGATGCCAGCAAGACTACCTTGGGTCTCCTAGATGAAATATCTGCAACCAACCTCTCGATCAGCCACTACTAGCTCCAAAATCTGCACAGAAAGTGCAGAGTGCAATATCAGTACAACCGATCTCATGTACTGGTAAGTGCCGAGCCTAACCTCGACGAGGTAGTGACGAGGCTACGACGGGGCAATCACAACATAACTTGTATACAATATGTAATAAAGCAAAAAGAAGCAAGGTACAAAATGAAACAGTAACTTGCAAGGAAAAATTTCAGAACTCTGGTATCTCATCAGTACCCAGCTATAACCAATCCTTAAGTGTAAATCCAAACTAAAGAATAACTCGCACAGTAAAAGAAAGATACATAAACACATAAACTGATGCGGCACGCATCCCGATCCCACCATATAATCAATATCAATATGAATGTTCACCCTTATTACTCCATTTCAATCCACCCTTATTCCTCTTGTTACGGCATGCAACCCGATCCTACCGTACAATAGTAATTCATCATTATTTCTCCTTAACATACAACCCTTATTACTCATGTTGCAGCGTGAACCCGATCCCACCAAATAATAATATTTCACCCTTATTCCTCATCAATATATCTCCCTTATTTCTCCTGTTACGATGCGCAACCCGATCCCACCATATCAGTACCAATCACACAATAAGATCAGGAATTTCACCATTTAGCTCAAAATTCTCCACAATATTTAAGCCTCAAACCAAAGCAAACAGAAAGCACAATTATGAAACTTCACTCAATTAATACTACACAGCGAGACCAACCCAAAATGTACCATAAAGCACCGATAAACCAACTTAAACTAATAATGTAATACAACAAAACTACAAAATAGCTAATACCTTCAATAAAGAGTAGCAACATCTAACAAGTAGCAATTAAATATGGAAACACCAATAATCATGTAGCAGTTAAGATAGGAAGACAATACATCAAGAACGGGGAAAGAAACAGGCTAAACAGATAACTTGGTAGCGTATAGGTACTCGACACTTCACCTATACGCCAGACATATGGATTTTCAAATATTAAGTCAGGGATCCCTAATCCCTCAAGTCAAAGTTAGACACAAAACTTACCTCAATCCAACGGCCAACTCAACACTCAATTACCGTTTTTCCTCTAGTTTCCACCTCTAAACCAATAGAATCTAGCAATTTACCAACCACAATTTAATTTAAGCCTTAGGAACTACCCATGATAGCAAGAAATTTAATTTAGGCTATTTTTTAAAAAGTCAACACCCAGGCTTGCTTGGTCGAAACCCAAAATTCGGACCAAAAATCGATTACCCATTTACCCCCGAGTCCGGATATACAATTGGTTTTGGAATCCAAACGTAATTTGAGGTTCTAAATCCCCAAATTTTGAAATCCCTAGCTTCTACCCAAAAATCCCCAATTCCACCATAAAAATCTTAGATTCTAGGTTGAAATCTTCTAAAATAAAGTGAAGGATTGAAAGAAATAAATTAAGAATCACTCACCTATGATTTGGGGAAGAAATAGCCTTGAAAAAATCGCATCTAGGGTTATTGGGGTTGAAATTTGAAAGAATAGGAGAAAAATTATGTCTAAGTCCCTTTTACACAGTTCCAGATGTTGCATTTGCGATCTGAGCTCCGCAATTGTGAATCTTTTCTACTTCCTTCGCAATTGCGAAGATAAGTTTGCAATTGCGAACTGGTACCTCCACAAATGCGAGTAAATGATTACATTTGCTATCAATGCCGCTCCCAACTTTACTTCACAAATGCGAAGAGTTATTCGCAATTACGAAGACTGTTTGGCCCAGCTACTCTTCACCTTTGCGATGAGAAGCTCGCAATTGCAATACTTTCAGTCTTCACAAATGCAAACTCTGGTCTCGCAATTGAGAGATCAGAGGTCAACACCAGAACTGGAACACCAACAACATTTTCCAAGTTCAAATCACTCCGAAGTCTATCCAAAACTCACCCGAGCCCTCGGAGATCCAAACCAAACATGCACACAAGTCTAAAAATATCATACAAACTTGCTCGTTTAATCAAATAGCCAAAATAACATTTAAAACCACGAATTTAGCATCAAATCAAAGCAAATTATCAAAAATACTTTGAAATTTCTATTTTCTCAACCGGACGCCCGAATCACATCAAACCAACTCCGTTTTTCAAGAACTTTTACAGACATGAGTTAAGTATTATTTTAAACATGTACTGGGTTGTGGAACAAAAATACGGGTCCGATACCAATGAGATCAATCATTAATCAAGTTCTTTAATCATTAGATTTTTCAGACTTATAAATTTTAACAAAAATTCATTACTCGGGTTAGGGACCTCCTAATCCAATTCCAGGCATACGCCCAGGTCCCACATTTTACTAGAGACCCACCGGGACAGTTAAAATACGGGTCCGGGTCAATTTACTTAAAATATTGACCGAAGTCAACTAAAATCAACTTTTTAGGCCCAAAATTTATTATTTCTTCAATTTTCCACATAAGAGCTTTTCGGAAATACGCCTAGACTACGTGCGTAAATCAAGGAGAAATAAAATGAGATTTTGAAGGCCTCGAAACATGGAATCAAGTTTTAAAATATAAGATGACCATTTGGGTCATCACAATATTTCACATTGATTCCTTTAATGGTTACTTTGTAACTTATGTGTGATTTCTCTTAAATACTTTTCACACGTAATTTGTATACCAATAAAAGCAAAGGGAGTATTAATGGTGGGAGGAAAAAAGAGACTCAATTTAATAGTTATGTTTGACTCAAAAGTTATCATATACTTTAAGAGTGTAAAATAATATAAATAAATGAGGGACGATCATAGCAAACCGTAATAATCCATTGGACCAAATGAAGGGAATGAAAATAAGTACTCAGAGTTAGGAGGAGAAACATTAAAAGCCTTTATTAATAGTATTTATTTGGTCTGCCTCTCCAGGAAGAGGTTCAGAGCCTTACAATGGTGTTCCCTTTCCCATAATATGGGTCTTGTTGTGTCTCTCTTCTCTTTTTTTTTAATAGTGGTGAAGAAGAAGGCACCCCCCCCTCTAGGGTTTCCTCTCTTGGTATTTATAGCTATGAGCTTCGTGAGCTGGCAATAAGTGGCCGTGACCATGTTGGGGTTATGCCTTCATGATGGCGGGTGGGCCGTGGCCTTGTTGATCGAATCAGATAAGGGTTAAGTACCGTCAATTCTGAGTGGTCGTACCACTTATTAATCGTGAATCAACTTAAGACGAGATTAACTTCGTTAATTATTGTGGGGTCGAATTCTGACCCATACAGTTAGTCCCTCCGCTTATCGAGATCATGCCTTGGCCGAACTCGATGAGTGGACTTCATCGACTGTGGTCTGAGAAACTCGGATAGGGAGGTTGACTGTCGCTTCGGTCGATGCCGAATTCCCTTTGGAGACGGCCCTTAGCCTTGTAGAATGTTAGTGTTTTGTTATCGTGTTATCAAGTCGTCGTTTGATCAAGATTGAATGCTTCTTCTTGGCGAAGTCACTTGACCTTTTAACTTAATTCGAGTGAGATCGAGCTTCATTGCGCTCTAATCCTCACATTTGTTTAGGAGCATAGCCGTCGACTATGGCGGACGGGCCGTATGTGGTGCGGCCGAGGGGAGTAAGGGTACGCTTGAAACAATTTGGCGACGTCCAAAGTTTTGAAGGCGCACGGAACATCTCTTCAGCGTTCATAGATCGTTACAATCATTCCGACGGCGAGACGCTGGTAGGTAACTGAGAAGTCTCTTCGTGAAGCTTGTCATGATGACGCACGTTTCTGTAAAACCGAACCGGTTTGTGGTTGGTCATGTAGTTAATGATGGCAATTGGGTTTCGCGAAAGGCATTTATGTTGCCTATAAAGATGGGCTGAGCCATTCACTTCTCATATTTTCATTGTTCATCTGAGAGTGATTCTGAAGAGGCTTTTTCTTCCTGCTAACTCACCTTCATCTTTTTTCTTTGATCGTTATAACTTTCATATTATCCACCAAACTTTATTCCTTTCTCGTTAGTAAATCAACAATGGCAGGCAGTTCTTCCCAAGATGTTCTTCCGACGGATTTTCCGGTCAACTCTCCGGTAGTTGAAGGGCCATCTCCGGTAATGGGGGGTGCAGAACAGGCGGAGACCGATGAAATTCCATCAGTCGACGAGATAGTATCTCAGCCCGGAGGCCTGATGACTGACTTCTCTGTCGATGGTGGGGAGGATCCGGTGGATGAAGCCCCGTTAATGGGGGAAATTGGGATGGCCAACTACGGGAACAGGGGTTCATCCCTAGCTATGCTGATGTCGTTCTTGCCAGAAGCGAGGAGAGGGTCCACACCGACCGCAGGAGATACTGCGTCTTTTATGCCTATCCCTTCAAGTTGGGGTTTAAGCTCCCGCTCCCAGCGCTGGTGGTTGATTTCTGTCGTTATTACGGGATATGCCCGGGTCAGCTTGCTCCTTCTCTTTACAAATTGCTAGCAATGTTTATCAAGTATGCAGAACTGGCCGGTAGGGAGGCTACGCTGCAACATATGCTCAGTCTCTATGCTCCCCAGAGAGTTTGCGGTACCATGATTCAAGCGTGCCCTCGTGGGTCAAAGGGCCTGACTCCGAAATTGGATGACGAGGTCGACCCTCGCCCTTTTGAGCATTTCTTTTACATTAGGACTGAACATTTAGTGGCGTGCCCCACTGGGTTCCTAGAGGCTTGGAATCATGCACGTAAGTTCTTTAATTGTCGAATTCTCTTTTCTACCCCTCCTTACGTTTTGTGCTCGTAAGCGCTAACTCGTGTCAATTTTGTAGCGCTGGCTCCATTAGCTGGGATACGCAGGTGGTTGAGGCCGCGCTCCCCCATACGGAGGGGATACGCACATGGGCATCTTTCTGGGAGAGGCATGGTCGTAGGCCTGTTACAGGTGAAAAGTTGATTTTTTTCTTCTGTTCCGCTTTGATTCATTTTATTCATCAACTTTGCTTTTCTGTGATCAGGGAGGGCATGCCGTGTCAGGGCCCCTCAATTGGCCTTCCGCCGGCCGGGTGCGCTTGCTCGCCTTACTGCAGCGCCGGTGTCGCGCCCTGTACCGAGGGCGGCGGCAGTTGAATCTTCAGCGGCTCCTTCTCCAGCACGGGCCGCAAAGCGGGACGAGGGGCCATCGGGGGTGGTGCGCCCTAGAGAGGACTCTCCATCAGATGGGGAGGAGGAGAGGCCATTGATAAGGCGCAAGGTCGTGTTCACGGCGGCTCCTCCTATGGTGATTAATTTGGACTCCCCCCTAGCGGATGCGGAGGAGAGTGCGGCTGCGGTGCCCGCCCTTGAGGATGGACAAACAATGGGGGTTGCCCCGGTTGGCTTAGGGCATGATGATACCGTCGCTTCGGTGACTCAGTTGTGGTTACAGTCGTTGAGACGGGAGGTAGTTCCTCAGTGGATGCTAAGGTTGGCGAGTCAAGCGCTCCTTCGGTGGTTGCGGCGGGCGATTCTACTTCACCAGTGCCGGAAGGAGGAAGGGATTCTGTAGGAGATGAGTATGAGTCCGAATCTGATTTGGACCCCGATGACGTCCGTATGTTCCGGGAAGGCTTCACCAATTCAGCGGTGTGCGTAGAGGGGAGGTCTCGCTTCATCGAGGTTCCCACGGAGTTGAACTTATTGCTCCAAGGGGAGAGTTTGGTGCCGCAGTTTGAGCTTCTATGCTCGTAGGCCGAGAATGCTACGTTGAGGGACGTCATAGATATCGGGTTGATGAATGAGGTGGCTGTAATGGGCTTGAGGGTATGTAATATGACACCGGTTCGCTTCTTCTTTGCTTTAGTTTGTTTTTTATCCTAATCGTTGCCTTTACTTTGCAGTCTTATTTGTTGGAGATGGAGAGCATCGGTCGAGCCAACGTCCGCTCGGGGATATTTTTGCGAGCGTTGGAGAAATATCGCTGTTGCCGAGATCGGTGCCGAGAGATGAGCCTGCGTTTGAGGAATGATCCCCGTAGTCGGGCCTTGGTCGAGGAACTGGCGAGGCGGGAGCTTCAGATGCAGCAAGCACTTGGCAGAACAAGTGCTCTCGAGGAGCAGCTCCGTCAGAAGGACGAGGAGCTCAAGACAGGGAAGAGGGCTACAGCTGAGTGTGAGCGCCAGGGCCAGGTTAAGGCAGCGGAAGCCGTAGTGGTATAAAGCGGGAAAGTGACTGCGTTGGAGGGTGAAGTTGCAGCTTTGAAGCTTCAGGTGAGGGATGCCTCGTCGAGGGCTGGGGCGTTGAAGGAAGTTATCCGCGTGCACAAGTCCCAGCTAGCGTTGGAGAGGGCTGCTGCGGCCTTTAGAGAAGTGAATCTCGAGGAGTGGATCAGTGTCTTTGAATAGGACGCCCAAGTTGTGGCGGACCGGATTACGACCTTAGAAGAAGAGAATCAGCGCCTACGGGACCAGTCCACTTCTTCTATCCAGGCTCGCGAACTTTGGGTCTTTGCTGAGGCCCAAGTGATGTATATAAGAATTTGTGGGAGGCCGGCATCGTGGCCGAAGCTGCTTTCGAGAGAGTGCGTCCAAAGGCTCGTGAGGCCCGTACCGACTGTGGTTTTGACGCGTTAATGCCGGAGGTTGACGATGGCGCAGATGGTGGCGCGGATGGCGCCGAGTAAAAGGTGTTATACATTTTTCTTGTCTTGTTCGCCGTTTGGCGTTTAGGTGTTTCTTGTTTTTCTTCTTATTTTTCCTTGTATTGATCGGCCTTGAACGGGTGTAAGCGGGGATGACCCGCAATTAACTTTGTAGATAAATGAAATCTCCTTTCCATTATTTGCCTTGTATTTGTTTGGTACCTCCCCTTTTTCCCCCTTGGATTTTTCTTTGCATACGTTCGAAGGGGTGATTTGCCTTTGAGTTTGACTCTGGTAGGCATGTTAGTTTTTGATTGTTGATGACTTTTCTTCTTCGACTCGGGGTGAGCGAGTCGGAGCCGTTTCTTGGCGATAGCGGCGCTTAGCCTTAGTCCCAGTTCGGGCGCGGTCGAACTACTGGCCGTGATGATAAAAAATGCGGCCTTGTAGTTTGACCGGGGTCGAACTTTACGTGTCCCTAATCTTAGTTCGGGTTGGGATTACTTACTTGAATGGCGAGGGTGCCTAACCCGTGCCTTGATTCATTGGAGGTTGGGTTTTGCTGAGTTCAATGGTGAAAGAGCTTGGTCTGAGTCCTGGTTCAACTGCGGTTGAACTTGTAAGATTTGAGGACGAAGGCATCTAGCCTTATGGTTCGAGCGAGGTCAAACTCGTTGGATTTGATGGCGAAGGTGCGTAGCCTGAGTCTTGGTTCAACCATAGTTGAACTTGTTGGCGAAGGCACGTAGCCTGAGTCTTGGTTCAACCATAGTTGAACTTGTTGGCGAAGGCGCATAGCCTGAGTCCCACTTCAACTGTTGTTGAACTTTGTCAATTTTGATGGCGAAGGCGCATAGCCTGAGTCTTGGTTCAACCATAGTTGAACTTGTTGGCGAAGGCACATAGCCTGAGTCCCGGTTCAACTATAGTTGAACTTGTTGACGAAGGCACATAGCCTGAATCTTGGTTCAACCATAGTTGAACTTGTTGGCGAAGGCACATAGCCTGAGTCTTGGTTCAACCATAGTTGAACTTGATGGCGAAGGCGCATAGCCTGAGTCTTGGTTCAACCATAGTTGAACTTGTTGGCGAAGGCGCATAGCCTAAGTCCCAGTTCAACTGCTGTTGAACTTTGTCAATTTTGATGGCAAAGGCGCATAGCCTAAGTCTTGGTTCAACCATAGTTGAACTTGTTGGCGAAGGCACATAGCCTGAGTCTTGGTTCAACCATAGTTGAACTTGTTGGCGAAGGCGCATAGCCTGAATCCCAGTTCAACTGTTGTTGAACTTTGTGAATTTTGATGGCGAAGGCGCATAGACTGAGTCTTGGTTACTTGTTGGCGAAGGCGCACAGCCTGAGTCCCAGTTCAACTGTTGTTGAACTTTGTCAATTTTGATAGCGAAGGAGCATAGCCTGAATATTGGTTCAACCATAGTTGAACTTGTTGGCGTAGGCGCATAGCCTGAGTCCCAGTTCAACTGTTGTTTAACTTTGTTGATTTTGATGGCGAAGGCGCATAGACTGAGTCTTGGTTCAACCATAGTTGAACTTGTTGGCGAAGGCGCATAGCCTGAGTCCTAGTTTAACTGTTATTGAACTTTGTCAATTTTGATGGCGAAGGCGCATAGCCTGAGTCTTGGTTCAACCATAGTTGAACTTGTTGGCGAAGGCGCATAGCCTGAGTCCCAGTTCAACTATAGTTAATCTTTGTCGATTTTGATGGCGAAGGCGCATATCCTGAGTCTTGGTTCAACCATAGTTGAACTTGTTGGCGAAGGCGCATATTCTGAGTCCCAGTTCAACTGTTGTTGAACTTTGTCAATTTTGATGGTGAAGGCGCATAGCCTGAGTGTTGGTTCAACCATAGTTAAACTTGTTGGCGAAGGCGCATAGCCCGAGTCCCAGTTCAACTGTTATTGAACTTTGTCAATTTTGATGGAGAAGGCGCATAGCTTGAGTCTTGGTTCAGCCATAGTTGAACTTGTTGGCGAAGGCGCATAGCCTCAGTCCCAGTTCAGCTGTTGTTAAACTTTGTCAATTTTGATGGCTAAGACGCATAGCCTGAGTCTTGGTTCAACATAGTTGAACTTGTTGGCGAAGGCGCATAGCCTGAGTCCCAGTTCAACTGTTGTTGAACTTTGTCAATTTTGATGGCGAAGGCGCATAGCCTGAGTCTTGGTTCAATCATAGTTGAACTTGTTGGCGAAGGCGCATAGCCTGAGTCCCAGTTCAACTGTTTTTGAACTTTATCAATTTTGATGGTGAAGGCGCATAGCCTGAGTCTTGGTTCAACCATAGTTGAACTTGTTGGCAAAGGCACATAGCCTGAGTTCCGGTTCAACTATAGTTGAACTTGTTGGCGAAGGCACATAGCCTGAGTCCCCACGTTGTGGGTATTGAGTGCTGAAGCTCGGTTTTGATTTGAGACCTTGAGCAGTTTATACGTTGTCTTCCCAATCGGGGTATGCAGGCTGTTTTGAGGCGACTCTCGGCTCAAGATATCTCCGTGCCGGTTTCCAACCAGAGCCCGTATCGGAGATGCGGGAGATGCCTTACAGGGATCCTCCCTTAGGGGGGGCTTCTTCTTCTGGCTTGCACTATCCGAGATCGGAGAGAGAGAGGACTTGGATCTTGATTTGAGATCTTCGAGTTCCCCTTGTCCGATATGCCGCTTTGGCTTGTTCAAGCGGGGTTGTTCCTTTTTCTTTTTCGGCGTTTCTTTCCTTTTGATCCAGGGAAGAACTACGCGATTTTGCTAGGAAATTCTCACAGACGGCGCCAAATTGTTTGACTCAAAAGTTATCATATACTTTAAGAGTGTAAAACAATATAAATAAATGAGGGACGATCATAGCAAACCGTAATAATCCATTGGACCAAATGAAGGGAACGAAAATAAGTACTCAGAGTTAGGAGGAGAAACATTAAAAGCCTTTATTGATAGTATTGATTTGGTCTGCCTCTTCAGGAAGAGGTTCAGAGCCTTACAATGATGTTTTTATTTCCCATAATATGGGTCTTGTTATGTCTCTCCTCTTTTTTTTTAATAGTGGTGAATAAGAAGCCCTCCCCCCCTTTCTAGGGTTTCCTTTCTTGGTATTTATAGCTGTGAGCTTCGTGAGCTAGCAATAAGTGGTCGTGACCACGTTGGGGTTGTGCCTTCATGATGGCGGGTGGGCTGTGGCCTTGTTGATCGAATGAGATAAGGGTTAAGTACTGTTAATTCTGAGTGGTCGTACCACTTATTAATCGTGAATCAACTTAAGACGGGATTAACTTCGTTAATTATTGTGGGGTCGGATTCTGACCCATACAAGTTACATTTTTTGACATTTTAAATTTTGGTCGCATTATATATACATATATTGTAAGGGTTGTTTTATTATAGATATTTCTATTATTTGGTGTCCCTTCATATAATAATTGATTAGATCATCGCGTGTCATTACTAACATGCACTGCACGTACATAGAAACTAGTACTATTATAAAAGCGCGAATAGTTTATGTTAAATATTGAGCGATTAAAATATTCTCAAAATATTGATCGACTTTTATACCCTTAAATATTTATATAACGTAAGAATCTAATTATAATTACTAAGTGAAGAATTTCTATCGATTTAAACTATACATATGCTGACCCTACAAACTTGCTAGATGATGGCATGTCATCAACTTGAATACGTTCTTCGTCTTACCCACCCAACTGACAAATAAGTCAACTATCGACAATCACAACGCATGAAACCCAACTCAATCTCCTAATAATAATAATAATGGTTATGACCTGATAACTTGCACTATATACATACAAAAACTCAAAAGAACGTGTGAACCTTGGATACCAAGATTATAGATGGACGTCGTCGTAGATCGAAGTTATGGAGGATCGACCCGGAAATAACGTGGATCTTTTTTGTTGTTTCATCACTGGGTTTTACCCGCTTTTGATTTGAGCACGGACTCAATTTCTTTTAAATTTTACGGGACAAATTGTACAAATAGCCTTTTTTAGGACAACGAGAATAACCGAAATTTTATAAAGTTTTTAAAATTCAACCGTCTCAAAATACTTGTATTAGAAAGATACGTCCATAATTTTCTATTTAAAAAAATTGATGTTCCTAATTACATAAAATTATTGTCGTTCTAAAGCACCATAAAACCTTGTGATGACCCAAAAGGCCATCTTACATTTTAGAACTAGATTCCGTGTTCCAAGATATTCAAAACCTTATTTTTATTCTCCTCAATTTGCGTGTGCAGTCCCGACGAGTTTTCGGAAAGCTTTTATGTTGAAAGTTGATAAAAATAATATTTTTTGCCTTTAAAAGTTGATTTAGTTGACTTCGATCAACGTTTTGAGTAAATGGATCCGGACTCATATTTTGATAGTCCTGGTAGATCCGTATCGAAATATGGGACCTGGTAGTATGCCTGGAATCGAATTCTGAGGTCCCTAGCTCAAGATATGAATTTTTGATGAGAATTGAAAGACTGAAAATTAAATGGTTTTAAAACTTTGGTTAATATTTGATCTTGTTGGTATCGGGCCTGTATTTTAGTTTTGGAGCGCGGTATAGGTCCAAAATAATATTGATACCTTATTTGTGAAATATTGTGAGAAACGGAACTGATTTGACATGATTCGGACGTCCGGTTGTGAAAATAGAAATTTCAAAGTGTTCTTAAAAATTCGTGTGATTTGGTGCTACATTCGTAGTTCTAGGTGTTATTTTGGCAATTTGATCGTACGAGCAAGTTCTAGGATGTTTTAAAACTTGTGTGCATGTTTGGGTTGGAGCACCAAGGGCTCGAGTGAGTTTCGGATAGGCTTCGGGATGTTTTAGATTTAGGAAATTGTAACTTTTCTGCAGCTTCAGTGTTTGCTGATTTTCTTCTTCGTGTTCGCGAAGATACTCTCGCGAAAGTGAAGAGTAAACTGGAGATGGGTGGGTTTTTCTCAACACGAACGCGTAGACTGGGTCGCGAACGCGGAGCAACGGGGGCATTACCCTTTGCGAATGGGAAAAAATGGGAACTGGAGGAGGGGAACTAACCATACTCATCGCAAACGTGGCACTTGGCTCGCGAACGTGTATGTTTGGGGTAGGGGTAGTAAGCCTTTATGAACGCGAAGAGTACCTCGCGAACGCATATGTTATAGAGCCTTAGCTTCGCGTTCGCCATAGGACCTTCGCGAACGCGAGGAAGGCCTGTCCAGTGAATTAAAACCAGACCATAAAATGGGAATTCTTCAAATTTTCATATCTCTTTCATTAGAACTCGACCTAGAGCGATTTTTGAAGGGGGAATTTAACACCAAATCATAGGTTTGTACTCTTTAACTTACTTCCTTCAATTTCCATCATCACTCATTAGATTCCTAGTCCTAAACCTTGTTCTTTCATGGTAGAAATTAGGAATTTTTTGAAGAATTGGGGGTTTTTGCAAATCGGGGACCTCGATTAGGGGTCGAATTCCGAAACTAATTACATATTTCTACCCGGGAGTGAATGGGTTTTGGTCCGAACCTCGAGTTTAGACCAAGCGAGCCCGGGGTCGATTTTTGACTATTTGGGGAAAATGTTGGGAAATCAAAATTTATGTACTGAAATTGATTCCTTTAGCAATATTTGATGTTATTAAGTTAATTATGGCTAGATACAAGTGGTTTGGAGGTGGAAACTAGAGGAAAAGAGGTAATTGAGCAGTGAGTGGCCTGTGGACCGAGATAAGTGTCGTGTCTAACATTGACTCGAGAGATTAGGAAACCTTGACTTATTTTCTTTGTGAAAATCCATGTGAGTGGCGTATAGGTGAGGTGATGAGTACCTATGTACCGACAATTTATCTATTTTGCATGTTTCCTTTCTGTTCATCTTATATTGCCATTTCCCTGCCTTAACTACTACATGCCTTATTGGTATTTGCATGCTTAATTGCTATTTGTCAGACATTGTTTTTCATTATTGAAGGTATTAGCTATCCTGTAATTTTATTGTCTCATATTATTGGCTTGAGTTGGTTTATCGGTGTTTTATGGTATATTTTGGATTGGTTTCGCTTAGTAGTATTATTTGTGTGAAGTTTCATAATGTACAAGATTTTCGTTTGCTTTGGTTTGAGGTTTAAATATTGTGAAGAGTTTTGAATTAAATTGTAAAATTTTATATTTATTGAGTAATTGATGCTGATATGGTGGGATCGGGTTCACGCCGTAACATGAGGAATAAGGGTGATATATTAAAGATGAATAACAGTGAAATGCTATTATATGGCGGGATCGGGTTGCACGCCGCAACATGAGGAATAAGAATGGATTGTTATGGAGTAATAAGGGTGAATATTCCTATTGATATTGATACTTGGTGGGATCGGGATGTACGCCGCATCAGTTTATGTGTTTATGTATCTTTCTTCTGCTGTGTAAGTTATTCTGTAGCTTTTCATTTTACTCAATTATTGGTTGTAGCTAGATACCGATAAGACACTTGATTTTTGTATTCATTCCTTGCAAGTTATTGCTTTATTTTATCGTTTCTTCCTTTATGCTTTTATTATACACTGTATGCAGGTTATATTGTAATTGCCCCGCCGTAGCCTTGTCACTACCTCGTCGAGGTTAGGCTTGGCACTTACCAGTACATGAGGTTGGTTGTACTCTTACTGCATTCTATACTTTCTATGTAGATTTTGGAGTAGGTAGTGGCTGATCGAGAGGTCGAGTGCAGATATTTTCAGCTAGGAGACCCAAGGTAGTCCTGCTAGCGTCTGCAGGCCCTGGCGTCCCTTTCTATGCTCCTACATTTACTATTTTTACTTCCCTTCATAAATAGTTGTATCTTCTTTCGAACAGATATTTGTAGCAAATTTTAGAGTGTTCGTGGATTGTGACACCAAATTCTGGGTAATAATAGCAATCATATTGGTAATAGTATATAGACAAAGAGACTATTTACCTAATTCCACATTTATTTCTACTTGTTTTAGCTTATTTACTTTTAATCATTGAAACGTAAAGAAAATTGGTTAATAAAACTCTAACATTGACTTGCCTATCAAGTGTGATGTTAGGCATCATCACGGTCTCGATAGTGTGAATCCCAGGTCATGACAAGTTGGTATTAGAGCACTAGGTTGCCTAGGCTCACAATTAACGAACAAGCTTAGTAGAGTCTGAGGGATCGGTACGGAGACATCTATGCTTAGCCCCTAGAGGCTACAATGTTTAGGAAAAATGTCACTTCTATTCTTCTCTGCCGTGTGATTTGATCTCTCAATGCTAATTAAACTCTCTACTCTTGTTCCTTCACAGATGGCGAGAACACATACCGCTTCATCAGCCGAGCAGCAGCCAGAGCCCCTAGTGGAAGCTCCTACAAGGGGTAGAGGATGAGGCCCTGCTAGAGCAGGGGCAGGGGTAGGGACAGGGCTCAGGCTAGAGCTCGAGCAGCAGCACCAATAGCGGAGCCTCAGGTGGGGTTTGATGATAAGGTTCCAACCGAGACTGTTCCTGCCAGAACAGCTTAGGTTCCAATGGGGTTCATAGCCACCCTCATACTTCAGGATGCTTTAGTGTGTCTAGTGGGCCTTATAGAGAGTGTTGCTCATACCGACACATTTTTTATAGCACCCAGTGTCTCTCGGGTAGGGGAGGAGTTTAGACTCCTGCTACTCATACTCTGGAGCAGATGGTCCTTGGTTTCAGACTCTAGTAGCTCAGCCAGTTGGGGCAGTTCCACTGGGTGTTACAGCATAGACCAGTGACATATTAGCTATGTCTTATGAAGCTTTGTTGAGATTGGACAAGTTCACCAACCTCTTTCCAGTTCATTATAGTGGGGAAGCTTCTAAGGACCCACAGGATTATCTTGATCATTGCCATGAGGTGCTACGGGATATGGGGATAGTGGAGACCAATGAGGTTAATTTTGCTGCATTCCAGATGATAGGGTCCGCCAAGAGATGATGGAATGACTTTGTGTTGACTGGACTAGCTGGGTCGCCTGGTTTGACTTGGGACTAGTTACTTCCTGTTACACTGAGAGAGGACTATAGTAGGCAGTTCAAGCGTCTCTAGCAGGGCAGTATGATCGTCACTCAGTACGAGACCTGTTTTATTGATTTGGCCCATCTTTCTCTTCTTATACTTCCTACCGAGAGAGAGAGAGGGGGTAAGGAGGTTTATTGAGGGACTTGCTCAGCCTATCAGATTGTAGATGGCTAAGGAGACTAGGAGTGAGATTTCTTTCCAGGATGCAGCCTATGTTGCCCGACGAGTTGAGATAGTTTTAACTCAAGGGAGTGGTCAGGGGTCTGACAAGAGGCCACGTCACTCCAGTGGATTCAGTGGGGCCTCATCTGGAGAATGAGGTACTTTTGGTATGGTCCATCCTCCTAGGCCATTTCATTTAGCACTTCAGGCATTCCATGGAGCTTCAGGGAGTCGTGGTCCCTATGTACCTTCTTCGAGGCAGCCAACTTATAGTGCATCGCCAGCTCCTATCAAAGCACCTCCTCTTGAGAGTGATTATCGCGGTCAGTCGGCCCGTCCGGGTCAGTCTTAGTTTCCACAGCCACAGTATCGGGATGGATGTTTCAAGTGTGGTGATTATGGGCATATTCAGAGGACCTGTCTGAGATTAGTGGGCATTTCACCACAGCAACAAGATTCTCATGCCATGATTCCGGCATCGGGCATGCCACCGCCCGCTCAACCAGCTAGAGGTAGGGGTCATGGATCCAGAGGTAGAGGTCAGTCCGCTAGAGGTGGAGGTTATTCCATTAGAGGTGAAGGACATGCCGCTAGAGGTAGAGGCCAGCCAGTAGGAGGCCATCCCAGAGATATGGTTCACTGTGGTAGGGCCCAGCCCCGATGTTATGCTTTCCCAACCAGGCTTGAGGCTGAGTCAACTGATATTGTTATCACATTTACTGTTTCAGTTTGTAGTAGAGATTCTTCAGTTCTATTTGATCTAGGGTCTATATGCTCATATGTATGATATTACTTTTCTTTATATTTGGTTGTTCCTCGTGATTCTTTGTGTGCTCCCATGTATGTGTCCACACCTGTTGGAGATTCTATTATTGTAGATCATGTCTATCGCTCGTGTTTGGTTATTATTGGGGGTCTTGAGACTAGCTTAGATCTCCTACTTCTCGCTATGATCGATTTTAATGTCATTTTGGGGATGGATTGGCTGGCACCTTATCATGCTATATTGGACTGTCACGCCAAGATCGTGACCTTAGCCTTGCCGGGGTTGCCTCGGTTATAGTGGAGAGGTACTCCTGGTCATTCTACCAGCAGGGTTATCTCTTATATGAAGGCTCAACGTACGGTCGAAATGGGTGTTTGACTTATTTAGCTTATATTCGTGATTTTAGTGCGGAGGTTCCTTCCATAGATTCTATACTAGTTGTTTGGGAGTTTCTAGAGGTATTTCCTGTAGACCTACCGGGGATGCCACCTGATAGGGATATTGACTTCTGTATTGATTTATTTCCGGGCACTCAACCAATTTCTATTTCGCCAAATCGCATGGCCCCGCTAGAGTTGAAAGAGTTGAAGGAGAAGTTACAAGATTTGCTTGATAGGGGCTTTATTAGACCCTGTGCCTCGCCTTAGGGTGCGCCCGTATTGTTTGTAAAGAAGAAGGGTGGATCGATGAGGATGTGCATAGTTTATCGGCAGTTAAACAAAGTCACCATCATGAACAAGTACCTATTGCCAAGGATTGATGACTTAGTTGATCAGCTTCAGGGTGCCAATGTGTTTGCAAATATTGATTTGAGGTCAGGCTACCATGAGTTGAGGAATAGGGCATCTGATGTCCCTAAGACAGCTTTTCAGACTCTATATGGGCATTATGAGTTCCTGGATGTCATTTGGCTTGACAAATGCCCCAACAACATTTATGGATTTGATGAACTGGGTGTTCAAGCCTTACCCGGATTCCTTTGTAATTGTGTTTATTAATTATATCTTGATCTACTCCTGTAGCCAAGAGGAGCACGAGCAGCATCTTCGGATCGTACTTCAATCTCTGAGAGATAGCTAGTTATATGTTAAGTTTTCAAAATGCGAGTTTTAGTTGAGTTCAGTTGCTTTCTTGGGTCATGTTGTAGCAGTAGAGGGTATTCAGGTGGATCCTAAGAAGATTGAGTCCGTTCAGAATTGGCCTAGACCTACTTCAGCCACAGAGATTCATAGTTTCCTAGGTTTGGCGAGTTATTACCGTTGGTTTTTGGATGGGTTTTCATTTATAGCAGCCCTGTTGACAAGGTTGACTCAGAAAGGTGCCTTGTTCAGATGGTAAGACAAGTGTGAAGCGAGCTTTCAAAAGCTCAAGACAGCTTTGACTATTGCATCGGTGTTGGTATTGCCCATAGGTTCAGGGCCCTATACAGTATATTGTAATGCATCTCGTATTGGACTTGGTGCGGTATTGATGCAAGGTATAAAAGTTATTGCATATGCTTCACGGTAGCTAAAGGTTCACGAGAAGAATTATCCTATTCATGACTTGGAGCTGACAGCCATAGTTCACGTATTGAAGATTTGGAGGCACTATCTATAAGGCATGTCATGTGAGGTATTCACGAATCATAAGAGTCTGGAGTATTTGTTCAAGCAAAAAGAGCTCAATTTGAGGCTAGGAAGGTGGTCAGAGCTATTAAAAGACTATGATATCACCATCTTATATCATCCCGGGAAGGCCAATGTGGTGGACGATGGTTTTAGTAGGAAGTCAGCTAGTATGGGTAGCCATGCGTACATTTCAGTCAATCAGAGACCGCTTGCATTAGATATTCAGGCCTTAGCCAATCAGTTTGTGAGGTAGGATATTTTTGAGCCCAATCGTGTTTTAGCTTGCACAGTCTCTTAATCTTCCTTATTTGAGTGTATTAGGGAGAGGTAGTATGATGACCCTCATTTGCTTATTCTTAGGGACACAGTGCGGTATGGTGATGTCAAGCAGGTTACGATTAGAGATGATGGAGTTTTGAGGATTCAAGGTCGTGTTTATGTGCCTTATGTGGATGGACTTCGTGAGTTGATTCTAGAGGAGGCTCATAATTCCCGGTACTTTATTCATCCGAGTGCCACCAAGATGTATCAGCACTTACGGCAACAATATTGGTGGAGAAGGATGAAGAAGGAGATTATTGCATATGTAGCTCTATGTCTAAATTGTCAGCAAGTAAAGTAAGCATTAGAGACCTGGTGGTTTGCTTCAGAAGATAGAGATTCCTGAGTGGAAGTGGGAGCATATCACTATGGATTTCATTGTTGGACTCCAACGGACTCAGAGGAAGTTAGATGTAGTTTGGATTATTATGGATAGACTGACCAAGTCAGCGCATTTCAATCTTGTGGCAGTTTCCTATTCTTCGGAATGATTGGCAGAGATTTATATCCATGAGATTGTTTGTCTTCACGATGTGCCCATTTCTATCATTTCTGATTGAGGAATACAATTTAACTCGCACTTCTGGAGGGCAGTACAGCGTGAGTTGGGTACGCCGATCGAGTTGAGCAGAATATTTCATCCTCAGGCACATGGATAGTTCGATCGTACTATTCAGATCTGGGAGGATATGCTCCGCGACTTGTTATAGACTTTAGAGGTTCTTGGGTCAGTTCTTGCCGTTAGCGGAGTTTTCCTACAACAACAACTATCAGTCGAGCATCCAGATGGCTCCCTATGAGGCATTATATGGTAAACAGTGTTGATCGCCGGTTGGATGGTTTGAGCTGGGGAGGCTTGGTTAGTGGGTACAGATTTGGTACCGGATGCCTTGGATAAGGTTAAGATCATTCAGGATAGACTTCGTACAGCTCAGTCCAAGTAGAAGAGTTATGCCGGTCGTAAGGTTCGTGATATGGCATTCATGATCGGAGAGAGAGTGTTGCTTCGGGTATTGCCCATGAAGGTGTAATAAGGTTTGGAAAGAAGGGAAAGTTAAGACCTAGGTATATCGGGCCTTTTAAGATCCTTGAGCGAGTGAGAGAGGTGGCATACAGACTTGCGTTTCCACCAGGCTTATCAGTGGTACATCTAGTAATCCATGTGTCCATGCTTCGGAAGTATCACGACGATCCATCTCACATGTTAGATTTCAGAACTGTCCAGTTGGACAAGGATTTAACCTATAAGGAGAAGCCGGTAGCTATTCTAGACTAGCGAGTTCGTCAGTTGAGATCGAAGAGTTATCCTTCGGTTCAAGTGCAGGGTATAGGTCATCCTGTTAAGGCATCTACCTGGGAGTCCGAGTCCAATATGTGGAGCAGATATCCCCACCTTTTCACCAGCTCAAGTACCTTTCTATGTCTGTTCGAGGACGAACGGTTGTTTTAGAGGTGGAGAATATGATGACCCAAAAGGTCAGCTTATGTTTTAGAACTCAATTCTGTGTTCTAAGGCCTTCAAAACCTCATTTTTTCCTCCTCGATTTGTGTGCACAGTCCAGGCGTGTTTCCAGAAAGCTTTTATGTTGAAAGTTGATAAAATAATAATTTTTGCCTTTAAAAGTTGATTTAGTTGACTTTGGTCAACTTTTTGAGTAAACGGACCCGGACTCGTGTTTTGACAGTTCTTGTGGGTCCGTATCAAAATATGGGACCTGGGCGTATGCCCGAAATCGAATTCCGAGATCCCTAGCTCGAGATATGAATTTTTGATGAAAATTGGAAGGCTGAAAATTAAATGGTTTTAAGCATTTGGTTAATGTTTTGTTTTGTTGGTATCGGGCCTATATTTTGGTTTCGGAGCCCGGTACAGGTCCAAAATAATATCTATACCTTATCTATAAAATTTGGTGAAAAACGGAACTGATTTGACGTGATTTGGACATCTGGTTGTCAAAATAGGAATATAAAGTGTTCTTAATAATTTCATGTGATTTGGTGCTAAATTAGTAATTCTAGGTATTATTTTGGCGATTTGATCGTACGAGCAAGTTCGTATAATTTTTTAATACTTGTGTGCATGTTCAGGTCGGAGCCCGGAGGGCTCGGGTGAGTTTCGGATAGGCTTCGGGATGTTTTAGAATTAGGAAATTCAAATTTTTCTACAGCTTCAGTAATTGCTAATTTTTTTCTTCGCGTTCGCGAATCTACTCTTGAGAATGCAAAGAGTGAACTGGAGCTGGGTGGGTTTTTCTCTACATGAATGCGTAGACTGGGTCACGAACGTAGAGCAAGGGGGCATTACCTTTCACGAATACGATCTATCTACCGCAAACTGGAAGAAATAGGACGTGGGGGAGGGGAACTGACCATACTCATCGCAAACGCGTAGGCTGGTGGGGGGGAGTAAGCCTTTGCGAATGTGAATAGTATCTCGCGAGCACGTAGGCAAATAGAGTTGTCACTTCGCGATCGCGACATGCCCTTCGCGAACGCAAAGAAGGTCTGTCCAGTGAATTAAAACCAGACCAGAAAAACGGGAATTCTTCAAAATTTCATATCTCTTTCATCAGTACTCGACCTAGGGCAATTTTTGAAGGGGGAATTCAATACCAAATAATAAGTTTGTACTCTTTAACTTACTTCCTTCAATTTCTATCATCACCCATTAGATTCCTAGTCCTAAACCTTGTTCTTTCATGGTAGAAATTAGGAATTTTTGGAAGAAATAGGGGTTTTCCCAAATTGGGAATTTAGACCTCGATTTTGGGGTCGAATTCTGAAACCAATTACTTATTTAGGCTTGGGGGTGAATGGGTTTTGGTCCGAACCTCGAGTTTTGACCAAGCAGGCCCGGGGTCGATTTTTGACTTTTGGGGGAATATTGGGAAACCTAAATTTATGTATTGAAATTGATTCATTTAGCAATATTTGATATTATTAAGTTAATTATGGCTAGATACGAGTGGTTTGGAGGTGGAATCTAGAGAAAAAACGGTAATTGAGCAGTGAGTAGCCTATGGACCGAGGTAAGTGTCATGTCTAACTTTGACTTGAGGGATTAGGAAACCTTGACTTCTTTGCTATGTGAAAATTCATGTGAGTGGTGTATAGGTGAGGTGATGAGTACCTATGCACAACCATTTATCTATTTTGCATGTTTCCTTCCCGTTCTTTTAATATTGCCTTTTCCTGCCTTAAATGCTAAATGCTTTAGTGGTATTTCCATGCTTCTATTTGTCAATCATTGTTTTTCATTGTTGAAGGTATTAGCTACCTTGTAGTTTCATTGTCTCATATTATTGGCTTAAGCTGCTTTATCGGTATTTTATGGTATATTTTGGATTGGTTTCGCTGAGTAGTATTATTTGTGTGAAGTTTCATAATGTACAAGCTTTCCATTTACTTTGGTTTGAGGTTTAAATATTGTGAAGAGTTTTGAATTAACTTGTGAAATTTTTGTACTTATTGATTAATTGATGCTGATATGGTGAGATTGGTTTGCGCGCCATAACAGGAGGAATAAGGGTGATATATTGAGGAGGAATAAGGGTGAAATGTTATTATATGGTAGGATTGGGTTGCACGCCTCAACAGAAGGAATAAGGGTGGGTTGTATGGAGAAATAAGGGTGAATATTCCTATTAATATTGATATATGTTGGGATCAGGATGCGCGCCTTATCAGTTTATGTGTTTATGTATCTTTCTTCTACTGTGTAAGTTATTCCGTAGCTTTGCATTTCACTTAAGGATTTGTTATAGCTGGATATTGATAAGACACTTGAGTGATGTATTCATTCCTTGCATGTTACTACTTTATTTTGTCATGTCCTTCTTTCTGCTTTTATTATACAATGTATGCATGTTATATTGTAATTGCCTCGCCATAGCCTCGCCACTACCTCGTCAAGTTTAGGCTTGACACTTATCAATACATGGGGTCGGTTGTACTGATACTGTTCTGTGCACTTTATGTGCAGATTTTGGAGTAGGTAGTGGCTGATCGAGAGGTCGGATGCAGATGTGTTCAGCCAGGAGACCCAAGGTAGTCATGCTGGCATCTGCAGGCCCCGACGTCCCCTTCTATGCTCCTATATTTACTGTTTTTACTTCCCTCATAAATAGTTGTATCTTCTTCCAAACAGGTGTTTATAGCAAATCTTAGTGTGTTCGTGGATTGTGACACCAGATTCTGGATAGTAATAGCAATAGTATTGGTAATAGTACATAGACAAAGAGACTATTTACCTACTTCCGCATTTGTTTCTACTTGTTTTAGCTTGTTCATTTTTATTCACTGAAATGTAATGGAAATTAGGTAATAAAACTCTAACATTATTTTGCCTTGCAAGTGTGATGTTAGGTGTCGTCATGGATAAAGATATAAGTTTAGAATCCTGAAATCAATAAATTTGCACGACAAGTACAAAGAAGTGAAATTTGTCCTAACAGTTTCATAGCCTCTTGAAGATAAGTACAGACGTCTCTATACCGATCCGTGAGATTCCACTAAACCTGCTTGTGACTCATAATACCTATGAACCCACAACTTTGATACTAACTTGTCATGACTCAAATTCTCCTCGTAAGATATCGTGACGGTACCTAGTCTTTAGGACTAGGTAAGCCTAACAAGTATGCGAAAATAACTGAAATAATGGCTAAGATCTCAACATCAACATATATATATATATATATATATATATATATATATATATATATATATATATATATATATATATATATATATCTTGTGTGATATACACTGATATATAACGGCCAAAATACGTATTAGTGATTATTTGCGAAATGTATTCACAATTTTATTGTCGCTCTGTGTATATCAAAATGAATATAAAATTTTATTTTCCTTCTTTGTATATCCAAACTATGAATTTATAAATATAGTTATTCAAAATTTATTGTTATCTCAATACTAATGTATATCATAATTAAAAAAATTATATTATTTGTATATCACATTGTATAACATATCAAATAATGTGTGTACCAAATATATATATCATAAATTTATTTTCCTTCTTTGTGTATATCAAAAAATTATTTTCCATCTTAGTATATCAAAAATTTATTGACTCCCACAATTATATTTATTATTATTATGTCTTAGAAATTGCTCTAAACTTATGAACACTACTACAGTGAAGAAAAAAATAAAAAATCAGAAAAGGGATATAAAGAGATTCTGAAAATTTTTAGATACTTTTAAATAAAACATAATTTTTAAGAGGATGGTTGCAACCAATTAGAAGAGAGAAGAGA
>MU763006.1:0-31459 GCA_026770625.1 Nicotiana glauca | reverse complement strand
ATATATATATATATATATATATATATATATATATATATATATATATATATATATATACAACTAAAATCTGCAACTCAAAGTCTAATGAGCATAAGGAAAAATAACATAATAAGGATAGATGGGACTCCGATGTCTGTGGACGCTGGCAGATATACCTTAAAGTTCCACGTACGGGCTATCTCACGGATATCTGGTCTAGTAGGAAGTACCTGGATCTGCACAAAAAGTTGTGCAGAAGCGTAGAATGAGTAAACCACAACGGTACCAAATAAATGCCAAGCCTAACCTCAGTAGAGTAGTGACGAGGTCAGATCAGGGCCCTACTGAAATATAAGAAATAAGGTAGAAGAGAAAAATGATACAATAGAATGGCAGGGAAATGGAACAATAAGAATATATGGAAAAGCAATAACACAGGGATCAAAGAAGACAAATGCAACACGTAAGGAAACAAGAATCTTACAAGTTAAGGAACAACAACAACAACAAATAATATAGCAACTAGAGGAAACAACAATCACACGATAGAAAACACGTATCAATTAACACTCCGTACGATAGAAACCTCGTGCCACAATAACAACCCGCGCGGCATAAACCTCATGCCAAATAACTCTGCACGGCAAAAACCTCGTGCCAAATAACACTCTACATGGCAGAAACCCCATGCCTGATAACAATCCGCAATGCAGAAACCTCGTGCCTAATAACAATATGCATGGCAGAAACCTCATGCTTCAACCAAACAATCATCTAAAAAATCATGAAAATCAAAATATAACAATTAAAATAATAATATTTCAAGGATAGCAATTTCGAGTACGGAATGACACAGTTAAATAACAAATATGGAATCAAGAAAAAGCAGGAAATTCAACTAAGCATTTAGCACAATTTTCAAATCAGAGATAAGACAGGTAGGCATATGAAATTATGCTAAACATGATGACTACATGTGCTAAAATAACTCAGTTAAGACATAGAAAGGAAACTACATAGTGAAAACTGTAATCTTAACATTTAGCCTGTGTACACACTCGTCACCTCGCGTACAAGATACTCATATATCACAAATTGTCACAACAATACCAAATCCTAAGGGAATTTCCCCCACACAAGTTTATACAAGACACTTACCTTAAACCTCACTCTATCAATCAATAAGAATGCCTTTCTCTCGACTTTCCGACTCTGAGCGGCTCAAATCTATCCAAAAGTAATTATATACTATAAATATAACTATAAGAAACTAATCTAAATAATGAAATTATTAATTAAGCAAAGAATTAGAAAATCGCCCCAAAAAGTCAACCCGGGCCCACGTCTCAAATCGAGTAAAAGTCAAACAATATGTGCACTCATTCAGCCACGAGCACCCATACCAAAATTACTCAAATCCGATTCAATAATCTCGATCAAAACCTCAAATTTCGCCCTAAGAACTTTTCTCTATTTTACCATAATTTTTCACCCCAAATCACTAATTAATTTGATGAAATCCAATAACCAAATCACTTACCCCAATCAACTCCTTTGAAAATCACTTCAAGAATCGCCCAAATTCGAGGTCTTTAGTTCAAAATATGAAAATGGGTTCAAACCCTTGTTTTCGAAATTAATACTGCTGCCCAGGTGTTTACATTATGCGATACAAAATTCCCACGCGATCGCGTAAAACAAAATTCCATCTGCTAAAAAAAAATACGCAAACGTGGAAGACTAGTCACGAACGCGGTGAGAAACTTCTCCAAATCTACGCGACCACGTGCACCAGTTCGCGATCGCAAAGCTTTTCTTCAACGCGAATGCGGCACCACTTATGCATTCACGATGCACTGACTTACCAAACTATGCGATCTCATAAGCTTATTCGAGATCGCTTAGCATAAAAACCACGCCTGCTAGTCTCAGAACTTCGCGACCACGGCTTACCCATCGTGATTGCATAAGAGAAAACCAGAATTGAGAGACACTAGAAATTTAGCCATTCCTAAATGATCCGAAATGCATCCAACAAGGTCCGAATTACTCTCGAGGTACCTGGGACCTTAACCAATTATATCAACGAGTCCTAAAATATCATACGAACTTAGTCGAGCCTTCAAATCTCGTAAAACAACGCTAAAACTATGAATTGTGCATTGATTCAAGCCTAATGAACTTTTGAACTTCTAACATCTACATTGGATGTCGAAACATATCAAACCACGTCCGATTGACCTCAAATTTTGCACACAAGCCACATTTGACATTATGGACCTGCTCCAACTTCCGGAATCAGAATCCGAACCGGAAACCAAAAAGTCCACTTTCGGTCAAAATTTCCAAAAATCTTCTTATTTTCTAACTTTCACCAATTAACGCCAAAATAATCTACGAACCTCCAAATAAATATCTGAACACGCTCCTATGGCCAAAATCACCACATGGAGCTATTGGAGCCAACGAAACTCCATTCCGGAGTCGTCTTCATACAAGTCAAACTACGGTCAACTCTTACAACTTAAACTTCAAACTTAGGGACTATGTGTCCCATTTCACTCCGGAACTCTCTCGAGCCCAACACCAAGTGCCCCTGCGAGTCAAGTAACCACAAAATAAAGCAGAGGGAGCAATAAGTAGGGGATCGGGGCCCATACTCTCAAAATGACCGATCAGATCATTATAGAAAGATTAGCGTACTTTTGAATTTAAAATTATATAATTATAACATCCTTATTTTACCTTATTGATTTCTTTAAATCCCATTTGATCTTAAATTAAACATACCTTGTTATACTTTTTTTCATATTCCATTTAATTATCAACAGTGATTATAGTACTTTGGATTTATTTAGTTTATGTGGTAAAATTCGTTGACCTTCTTTAAGAAAAAAAAAGTCATATCCAATTATATACTATCACACAATTTATTTATTTATTTGTCATAAAGAAGTAGTTATATTAATAGAAATTAATGTTAGTATACTGTATTTGTAAAATAATTCTGGAAATATAAATGAATATAAACAGCAATGAACATAAACAGAAAACCAATTTGATCCCACTGAATTCACAGTGTTTCCTTAAGAAATTTAATCCCCTCCTAGTACCCAAGATTATGGATTATTTCTTCCTAAGATAGAATGAATTACACATTGGTGTAGTGGTACTTCAAATCTCAGTGTTTCAGCGAACACAAAGTTCGGTAGCAAATCACACTTACTTTTGTTTTGTTTGATGCTAAAAGTATGCAGAAGAAGGAGAAGAAATTTAGAAAATCATAGTGAAAATTTGAGCAGAATAGTGTTGTATTTATAGCCAAAGTTGGGCTGAAATCTGAAGAGGTGCAACTCTGCAAAGTTTATGCAAAATGGCCACAGCATAAATGTCATTACGTAAATGGCCATTTACTCAACAATAAAGAGAAAAAATAGAAGAGGGTAGTTAATTTTCTATTACCAAAACAGAAAAATGGATTGGATTAATATTAATATTTAATATTAAATATTCTGTTATTAAAATAAAATATTTAATAATATTTCTGTTAATATTTTACTATTAACAAATAAATTTGGTCCAAAAAGTTAATCAATCAATCGATCATTTGACCACATCCAAATCCAAATTCTAAGCCGAAGTCGAAGCCGAATCCGAGCCGAGCGAGCAACGATGACGACGACGGCGACGACGCGAGATTTTCCTTCTTCTCAACTCTTTAAGAGCTAGAAGAACAATTGCTTATATACCCATAAAAACCTCTTCCTCTTTCAATATGGGAACAATGTCCATTTACCAATAAGGAAAACTTAAAGTTTCACTCAAAAAATTCATTTCTCTCCATTTCCCATTCACCCTCTTTTAAGTATTTAATATATTAATTAAATACATAAAAACCTCAAAAATCCCCCACATGAATAGGGAATGGCTATATCACAGAAGTATGCATGAAAAATTGTGTGATTCGCAAGTAAGGATTACTTGCATCTGGATAAGAAGGTTTCCTTTTGAACTTTCCGTAGTGAACTTATGTCGGATATACTCGATCAATCGGTAGATTTGATATCTTCGAACCGTCGAACTTTGGTATATACCTAGACAACAACAAGTCACACAACCAATTCTTAACTGTCTTTAGTTCTCATTGTTGTGTTTGTTTCAGCAACGAGCACCGCCTGGTTTCATAAGTGCGTAGAGAACTGGCCTTACAAAGTTTTCCTTGAAACGGCTAACACTTCACACTTACATAGGTGATTCCTAAACCTGTCATTCCGTAGATACACTATTTGATATACCCCGTATCTAATTTATAAATCATTAAAAAACCTTAGTACTTTATCTTTGGTACTGAACATTGTCTGATCGCGAGAATGGACCAAAAGTTTAGTTGATAATGTTGAACTGTCATTAATGAATTTGTTTGATCTCCTTGAACCTAGATCTTGGGATCTCCAGTCTTCTAGGTAGAGTTACCGCCACTATGACTTTTTCTCGGCCACAGACGCATTCTCCTTGATGACTTCTCAATTATCTCTCTAGTTAGGCCTTTTGTAAGTGGATCCGACACATTATCACTTGACTTTACATAGTCAATCATGATAATTCCTCTAGAGAGTAATTGTCTAACAGTTTTATGTCTTCATCGTATATGATGAGATTTAACGTTATATATAACGCTCCCAGCCCTTCCAATTTCTACTTGACTATTGCAATGTATGCATATTGGTTCCAACAGTTTGGGCCAAAATGGAATATTTGCCAAGAAATTCCGGAGTCATTCAGCTTCTTCACCGGTTTTATCTAAGGCTATGAATTCAGCTTCCATTGTAGAGTGGGCAATACAAGTTTATTTGGATAACTTTCAAGATACTGCTCCTCCACTAATAGTGAATGCATATCCACTTGTGGACTTGGAATCATTTGATCCGGTGATCCAATTTGCATCAAAGTATCCCTCAATGACCGCAGGATATTTACTGTAGTGCAAGGCAAAGTCCTGGGTATGTACTAAATACCCCAAAACTTGTTCCATGGCCATCCAATGAGATTGACCTGGATTGCTCGTATATCGACTCAATTTACTTATAGAACAAGCTATATCTAATCGTGTACAATTCATGATATATATTAAGCATCCCAACACACGAGCATAATCTAATTGTGACATGCTTTGGCCTTTGTTCTTTGCTAATGCAAGATTCATGTCAATTGGAGTCTTTGCAACTTTAAAACCCAAGTGCTTGAATTTTTCAAGTACTGTCTTGATATAATGAGATTGTGACAATGTCATACCTTGATAAGTCTTATGGATCTTAATTCCCTGAATTAAATCAGCAACTCCCAAGTCTTTCATATCAAACTTGCTAGTTAGCATACGCTTAGCAGCATTTATGTTGACAATGTCATTACTCATTATGAGCATATCATCCACATATAAGCAAATAATGACTATGTGATTTGGAATATTTTTAATGTACACACATTTATCACATTCATTTATCTTAAATCCATTTGAAAATATTGTTTGGTCAAATTTAGCATGCCATTGTTTGGGTGCTTGTTTTAATCCGTAAAGGGACTTAACAAGTCTACAGACCTTCTTTTCTTTACCTGGAACCACAAACCCTTCAGGTTGTTTCATGTATATTTTTTCCTCCAACTCTCCATTTAAGAAGGCTGTCTTAACATCCATTTGATGAATTTCAAGACCATAAACTGCAGCTAACGCTACTAATGTTCGTACGGACGTAATTCTTGTAACCGGAGAGTATGTATCAAAATAGTCAAGACCTTCTCATTATCTATACTCTTTGACCACAAGTCTTGGCTTATATTTGTCAATAGTGCCATCATATTTCATTTTCCTCTTAAAGATCCATTTAGAACCCAACAGTTTATTTCCATGAAGAAGATCAACCAATTCCCAAGTATGGTTGTTCAATATGGATTCTATTTCACTATTGACTGCCTCTTTCCATAACAACGATTTCGAAGAAGACATAGCTTCTTTAAATGTTTGAGGCTCATTTTTCAATAAGAAAGTCATGAAATCTAATCCAAATGAAGTAGAAGTTCTTTGACGTTTACTACGTCTTGGATCCTCCTAGTTAAGTGCACTTTCTTTTGTTTCTTCCTGAGGTCGTTTATATCCTTCACCAATCGACTCACGTTCCTTTTTATACGAATATATATTTTCAAAGAACTCAGCATTATCTGCTTCTATCACTGTATTATTATGAATGTCAGGATTTTCTAATTTATGAAGCATAAATCGATATGCTTTACTATTAGTTGCATATCCGACGAAAACACAATCAACGGTTTTCGATCATATTTTTACCATTTTGGGTTTAGGAACTTTTACTTTTGCCAAACGCCCCCACACTTTAAAATAATTCAAGTTGGGCTTCCTTCCTTTCCATTTTTCATATGTAATGGATTGTGTTTTGCTATGAGTTACTCGATTTAGTATTCGGCTAGCCGTAAGAACGGCTTCCCCCTAAAAGTTCTGTGGCAAACCAGAACTTATCAATAATGTGTTCATCATCTCCTTTAATGCGATTCTTTCTTTCTGCAATCCCATTGTATTGGGGCGTGTAAGAGGCCGTTGTTTGATAAATAATTCCATATTTTAAACATATTTGTTCAAAAGGAAATTCATATTCATCACCCCTATCACTTCTTATCATTTTGATTTTCTTGTTAAGTTATGTTTCAATTTTTTTTTTATATTTCTTGAATGTGTCTATTGCTTCATCTTTACTATTAAGTAAACATAGCAATATCGAGTACTATCGTCAATAAAAGTTATGAAACACTTCTTTCCACCGCGAGATGGTATTGACTTCATGTCACAAATATCTGTGTGAATTAAGTCTAAAGGATTTGAATTCCTTTCAACTGACTTATAAGGATGTTTAACATACTTAGATTCCATACATACTTGACATTTTGATTTGTCACATTCATACTTGGTCAATACTTCTAAATTAATCATTTTTCGTAAGGTTTTATAATTGACATGACCCATATGTATATGCCATAAGTCATTTGACTCAAGTAAGTAAGACGAAGCTGAAATTTTATTATTATTTTCAACAACCATTACATTCAGCTTGAAAAGGCCCTCAGTGAAGTAACCTTTTCCTACAAACATTTTATTCTTACTTATTACAACCTTATCGGAAACAAAAATACATTTAAAATCATTCTTAACAAGAAGTCCAGTTGAGACTAAATTCTTCCTAATCTCGAGAACATGAAGGACATTGTTCAAAGTCACCACCTTGCCGTAAGTCATTTTGAGAAATATCTTCCCACATCCTTCAATCTTGGCCTTTGAAGCATTATCCATAGAAATCGTCTCATCGGGTCCAACAGGTGCATAAGTAGAAAAATCTTCTCTAACAGCAAAAACATGGCGAGTGGCTCCAGAATCAATCCACCACTCTTTAGGATCGGCTGCCAAGTTGCATTCGAAAAGCATAGCACATAAGTCATCAATATCATCATGCTTTTCAACCATATTTGCTTGACCCTTCTTCTTGTCTTTCTTCGGAGCATGACACTCCGTAGATTTGTGTCCGATTTTTTCACAGTTGTAGCAGTTTCCACTAAACCACTTCTTGCTTGGGTTGTATTTCGGTCCAGAAGCCTTCTTCCTCTTTTTATTCTCTTCAACAATATTTTCTCACATTATTGTTGAGTTTCCACGGCCTCTCTTTTCAACATCTTTGTTGTCCTCTTTGATTCTCAACCGAACAATGAGATCTTCAAGGGACATCTCCTTGCTTTTGTGTTTCAAGTAGTTTTTAAAGTCCTTCCACAAAGGAGGCAACTTCTCAATCATCGCTGCTACTTGAAATGCTTCATTGATGACAAGATCTTGAATGAAATTGTTGTTAGTAAACATACTAAGATTACTACTTTCAAGATCAATATTAATTTGATTTATACTTTCAGCAAGGAGATCGTGAATAATCACTTGCAATTCTTAGACTTGGGTAATAACAGACTTGCTATCTACCATTTTGTAGTCCAAAAATTTTGCAGTAACAAATTTTTTCAACTCGGCATCTTCGGTTTTGTATTTCTTTTCAAGTACAGTCCACAGTTCCTTTGACGTTTCCACACCACTGTAGATGTTATACAAAGCATCCTCCAGCCCGCTTAGAATATAATTCTTGCACAAAAAATCTAAATGTTTCCATGCCTCAATCACGAGAAAGCGTTCAGCTTCTGGAGTATCATCGGACAGCACAGGAACATCTTCCTTGATGAACTTCTGGAGACTTAGAGTAGTCAAATAGAAGAACAACTTTTGCTGCAGTGCTTGAAATCAATCCCGGAAAATTTTTTGGGTTTCTCC
Organism: Nicotiana glauca; assembly: GCA_026770625.1. Taxonomy (NCBI): domain Eukaryota; kingdom Viridiplantae; phylum Streptophyta; class Magnoliopsida; order Solanales; family Solanaceae; genus Nicotiana; species Nicotiana glauca. The sequence goes on along the minus strand of MU763006.1, from coordinate 23,112 downwards.
GCCGTTGCCCATGCTTCCGGTGTCGCTCGGCTTGTTGAGGCATTGGCAGTCACCATTGGAACAACTTGGTTCTCATTCTCATTAGTCATTTCTGTAAAAGAATGACACAAACGTTAAAATCACGTAAATTTTAATAGAGTACAAAACCACAAAGGTTTTACTCTCCAGAAATAGTAAGTACAAATACAGAAAATATATTAAATTCCTTACGCTTGTTAGTATACTGTATTTGTAAAATAATTCTGGAAATATAAATAAATATAAACAGCAATGAACATAAACAGAAAACCAATTCGAGCCCACTAAATTCACAATGTTTTTTAAGGAATTTAATCCCCTCCTAGTACCCAAGGTTATGGATTATTTCCTCCCAAGATAGAACGAATTACACACTGGTGTAGTGGTACTTCAAACCCTAGTGTTTCAGCGAACACAAAGTTCGGTAGCAAATCACACTTACTTTTGCTTTGTTTGATGCTAAAAGTATGCAGAAGAAGGAGAAGAAACTCAGAAAATCATAGTGAAATTCTGAGCAGAATGTATTTATAGCCAAAGTTGGGTTGAAATTTGAAAAGGAGCAACTCTTCAAAATAACTGGTTATGCAAAACGGCCACAACATAAATGTCATTATATAAATGGCCATTTACTCAAAAATAAAGAAGAAAAATTGAAGAGGGTAGTTAATTTTCTGTTACCAAAACAGAAAAACGGATTGGATTAATATTAATATTTTGCTATTAAACAAAATATTTAATAATATTTTACTATTAACAAATAAATTTGGTCCAAAAAGTTAATCAATCAATTGACCAAATCCGAAGCTGAAGCCAAAGCCGAGCCAAGCGACCGACGACGACGGCGCGAGGTTTGCCTTCTTCTCAACTCTTTAAGAGCTAGAAGAAGAGCAATTACTTATATGCCCATAAAAAACCTCTTCCTCTTCCAATATGGGATAATATCCATTTACCAAGGAGGAAAACTTAAATTTTCATTCAAAAATTTTATTTCCCTCCATTTTCCATTCACCCTTTTTAAGTATTTAATATATTAATTAAATACATAAAAAAAACCAACAATTAAACAGTACAGGGAGCGAGATGCATCATAGGCATGAAACGGATGAGTACGTCTAAAATGCAATATAGCTTTTCATAAGTGACAAATATACCATTCTCTGAGTTAATTTCGTTCAACAATTCTCATCTCACCAATATCTAGCTAGTAGACATGTAGTCACATTTTTGAGGAGGGAAAAGTTAAATTTTATATGACAGATTTTTCATTAAGTTTGATGTCTCCAAAAAAATCGCCATATTTTTATAATTTCAAATTCTTTAATATCTATATTTTGCTCTTAGTGATATAATTTTTAAAGTTCAACAAATTATATTCTAGCCCGGTGCCCACAATATAATCAGAGTACCTTTATATGTTAGTAAATACCTTTAGTTACTTGTCAGTTTTTTGTTTTTTTTTTGTATTTTTTTCTTAAACTCCAAACTAAACAAATATCGTGATCATATAAAATAAAATGCAAAGAATATTATGTTCGACTTATCATTACCTAATGGGATCAATTAAAATAGGGGTAATGATATCAACGAAAGAAAGAAAATACCATCTTTCTTTTTTCTTTTTCTTTTTTTTTCCGGAGGGAGGCAATCTGGGATATTGGAATTTGGATGTTGTTATTATTAATTTTTTATTTTGCATTTTGGTACTCACATCTTGCATTCTATTCTTAATTTGCAGCATTAATTTTCCACCATTTCGTCAACTACCAACTTATCTTTCTCTTTAACACTCTCCTTCTGAATTCAAGGAAACCACCTAAAAGTTTGTAATGTAATAAAACAATTCGGTCAGGTCATGACTCTGTCAAATGCTCGTGGCCTCTAACCTCACCAACACCTCATCACCTTATTTATTTTTATTTTTTTCAAAATATTTTGTAGACTTTATCTTTTTTATACTCATTTTTTTCAATTCAAGAGAAAAAGAACATTTTGCTTTCTAATGAAAATATTAACCCTGGGATTTTCTTGCGCTTTTGATGCCCGAGTTATCTATATAAGGCAAAATTGGTCCTTAATGAATGATCAAATGATAGTACGTCACGTGGAATCGAAGAAGGTAAAAGGCGAATCACGTGACAATCAGCACCGGGAACAACAACTACAATAGATATCAGATAAACCCCGAAAAGGAGCTTGGTCAATTTGAGCAGTTCGAATGTTTGCCATCGGATAGCATTTAATAAAGAATAGTCCCTAACATTAAGAGAATATTTGCATTCATGGCCTACCATTGCATATTCATCAATGACCCCTTTATTGTTATTTAAGAGGGCTTGATCCTAGGATCTTGTTTCCCTAAATATGACTATAAATAGTAGGCCCAACAGCCATGGTAAGACACGAAATTCTTGGCAAAACTTATGTTGTATTACACTTTCGATCTCAATTAAAACAACTTTATTTGCTTTCAATATTTTTCTTATTTATGTCGTTGGAGACGCTGTTCTCAGAGCCAGACTTGCTATCTTCTTCAATCTTAATCGCTAAGTCTTACTTTTAATGTTGTTTATTTACTTTTTTGGGATCAAATTTGTTCGTTTGTATATAAACCACATAATAAATTTAACTGTACTATTTTACGGTTAAAAAATTTGGTGCTCACCGTGGGGCTTAGACAGTTGCGTAATTGAGTTGATTCTTACGTTTATTTACTAACTTGTTTGAATTTTTGTGTCACGACCAGAAATTCTCATCCCCGGGATCGTAATGGCACCTAACATTTTACTTGCTAGGCAAGTCAACGTCAGCTATATCTACTAATCATTTGTAGTAATTCCAAATTTAATGACAACAATAAAACTGGATAGTCTGAAATAAGGTGATAAGCTAGAAAATGACAAAATCCAAATAAAATTTCCGAAACTAGTGTCACAAATACATAAGCATCTAGAGTACTACAAATAATGGTCTGAAATAAGTATAAGTGTCTGAATTAAAATAAAAAGCTAAATGATGTAGAAGGATACTTCAGGGCTGCAGACACTGGTAAGTATGGATTTTGACTACTTATTAGTATCTTTTACTTTTGTTTTAGCCCAAAAGTATTGATTTATATTCCCAGAACTAATGAAAATATGCAAATTATAGGAATATTTAAAATTTGGGCTCTTAAGAAGAAATCTAACTCAGAAAAGAGTGCTCCGACTTGCAAGGCAAGAAGGGGCGCAACACACAAGAAGTGCGGTCCGCAGAAGCAAGTGCAGACCGCAGAAGTCCCTCTGCAACAACAGAACTAGCGAAGAAGCCTAGCAGACTTTAAGCAGAAGTGCGGACCCCACATGAATTGTGCGGCCGCAGAACAGGGTATGCACTGACAAGAATTCAAAAAGTTCAGAGAGTGTGCAAAGGACCAAGACTGAAGCCTTGCCTGAAGTGCAGACCACACAAAAATTGTGCAATTGCAGAAGTTACATTGCAGTCATAGATCAAATTGTGAGGCTACAGAATCTAGTTCCTTGCAAGACCAAGCAATGTGCGGACCACACATGGAATTGTGTGGCCGTAGAACCTCCCGAGGGGCATTTTTATTAGTAAATTTTGGGCCACTGCAAATAGACGGGAATCATATTTTTAGGTTAAGCTTTGAAGTTTTAGCAGTTGTAGCCGTTATAGTTTTTCATTTTAGGAAATTTGTGATCATTTTGGTATAAAAACATCATAATGTATCATTTTAATCTTGTATTATGAGTTTCATTAGTATTTCTTCTTTATATTTTTTTATTTCGTACTATGAGTAGCTAGACTTTTACTAGGGTTGTGATCCAACCTTAGTGTGTAAACATTATGGGTATTTAACTTAACGCTTGTTGTGATCGGGTGTGGATTATTTAGCCTTGTTTATGCTTTAATTTTACAATTAATGATTGCAAACATTAATTCATACTTTTTTGACTTGGTCATTACTTGAGAAAGAGGGACCTAGTCTAGGAAATCTTGGCTAATTAAGAATTTGATTAGCCTAATTAAAGGATTTAAACTAGATATAGGGAAAATCCGATATGAGTTCATATCAACTATTTAGCTTGATACCCATTTGGGCTTGAGAAAGCCAAATTGGGTAAAACCACTCTATGAACGAGAGATATTAAGTGAGTAACGTAGAGTTGAGAGCTATAATATACCCTGATCAATAAATAAGTATTAACGTATTTAACCTATTAAGCAGACACGTAGGTGAAGGTCATATCCCTAGGCTTTTAACCATTTGGTAAAAACAACAAAAACAATCACTCTCTTTCTATTTTCTTCTCATTAGAGCGTAATTTAGTTATTTCATTTGCTCCCATCAAGTGTATACCCTAACATTTATATTAAACTCCCTATGAAAATCGACTTCGACTCTTTTTGGGTACTATTCTTCCAATAACTGTTTCCACTCACTATTGAGTGCAGATTGGTCGTGGATTAATTTTTGACGTTGTTGCCTGGGAGTTAAAATAGTGTTAGCTATATATTTATGTTTTTGGAATATCGTCTTTTTCTTCCGTGTTATAATTTGTTTAAGAAATTTTAGGTACAATCATGGCGAACAATGAGATCGGAAATTTGCCTCCGCTATCATCCTCAACTCCTACCACATCCCCCAGGGCAGCCCCTGCTCCAGCTTTGAGGCCAGTGCCTATGCCTACAACTCAATTGTCTGCTCTACGAGTCTCCCAGACATTGGCGAGTCTCAACAACTGGATGCAGACAACTACTTCAAAGTTGTCTGACTTATATAGTACTATTGCAGTGTAATCCACTACACAGGCACCACATGCCCCCACTAAAATTGATGAGACGCTTAAGAAGATTCTGTACAACCAGAAGATAATCATGGGCACCTTGGTGCAGCGTGTGTCATTTATGGAGGAGCTAGGAAAGGAAGTGAAGAAGATGAGGAAGTTCCATGCAAGTAAGAAATCAGTGGACAAGCTTAGAAATGAGGTGAATAGACTTGCTACAGCTGGGGACCTACCTTTTGATGTGCTACTTGACCCGCACCAGTCCGTCCCAGATCCATCAGTACCATTTTCACCGGTAGCACCAGTTGGCCAGTTTAAGGATCCAGACCTTGTTGCCGACACTACTGAGGCATTGCGTGCAATGTTCACCACTCCCGCAATGCCTAGATTTGACGATGATGAGATACAGTTGGCAAATCCTGAGGGAGATAATATTGTTGGGGACACTGAGATGTCCGAGGATCCTTAGGAATTTTTCTTCACCCTCTCTTCTTTCAATCTTATTTTTCTAATCATTGAGGAGAATGCTTACTTTTATTTAGGGAGGTAGAGTTTTTTTGATACATTGACACAATTTAGATACATATGGACTATAATAATTTGATGATTCTCTTTCTTTTCTTATTTGTAGTTATCTATCTTTAGTAGTTATTGTTCATTAGCTTCTTTATTTTCCCACTTTAGTTCTTGTTTAGTTAAGTAGCTTCTTTTTATGCTTTAGTAGATAATAATTATGTGGTATTCTTAATGCCACAGTTCTTTCCAAAGGTAGTTTTCGTGTGAACCGGGTGACTCATCCCAACGATGGATAGCATGACAACCTTCTTAATGGAATGAGTCCGTTGTTGTGTTTAGGTAATATCAATAGTATTAATAATGAATAAAAAGACATGCTCAAGTTATTCTCGAAGTGTTAATCATGCTTCATTTGGTACCAACACACTTAACTACGTGCTTATGATTAAAGACAAGGTTTTTGAAAGAAATAGCTCTAGTAAGTGACTTTGAAACTCTTGAGTTGACTTTGAAAATCATCGAGTGGTTTATTGGACCATAATGATCTTTAAATTTGAATATGGTTGTTGTAGGCTCTCGACTCTATCCTCTTTTATAATAGTTGTGTGAGGGATGAGATGAATTGTTGCTAGTCCAAGTATCCGTGTGAATGGTCTAGAACTTGCCCCGAATGTGTTTCAAGGTGAAATTCTATGTTTTGCTTGGTTTGAGAAATGATTGAAGGCTTTCCTTGGCCTATTTGAGCTTTCTATTGCCAACAAATATCGTTATCCCTAGTCAACCCCTTTGATCCTCTAGCATTTCTCATTTGATAACCATGTTATAAGCCTTTACCCGTTTTGTCGTGATTCTCTCTTGGCACCCGGACTTTCCTTAACACTCTTATGAAATAAGTGGCTTAAAGCATAAGTGTGGGTGAGATATTAGGAATTTGAAAAAAGTTATCGAGACACAAAAAGAGTAAAGAAATGATTTCTATGAAAAGAGAAGGCAAGATAAGAAAAAGAACAAAAAGAAAAATGCAAAAAAGAGCATGAGTGGAAGTGTTGATGGATTCAAATAGAGTTAATGATCTCTAACATGAGCATAGGGAGAAAAAGAATAAAATGAACAAGAAAGAGTGATGTCAAGTCTCTCTAGCCCCCAATAAAAAGAAAATGCCTCTAAGAATTGGTAATTGTGAGCCAAGAAATGAAAATGTGGAGTGCGTAAGGAAAGGTGTAACCACTTACCCATATGGTACCCTACCCTAATCCAAAAGCCTTCATTACAACCCAAAAGAAGTCCTCTTTGATTTCAAATTGAGTAAGCTTACATTAGTTGTGATCTACATGATGGGCAAGCTCATGGTACTTGAAGCGGCACGTGTGACATTATCTTGTGAGAGAAAAGTGAACCTTTCATGAATCTTAAGATTGAGTGCTAATTTTTTTGAGTGAGCATGGAAAATGGAAGGTAGAGGAGGAAGAGTTTGGAGTCCACCATGATCTACATGATAGAACAGAAGTCCTTGATGAGTAAAGTCAATTCTTGAAGCTTAATTGTCACATTAGAATTATATGTGCATGAATATTTGACTTGTCACCTTGTTGATAATGCATGAGTAGTATGAGTAATTATTGGTCCCAACTGAGTATGAAGTCTTACCACCGACTCGTTGAAATGACCTAATCTATTTGCATGAGTAGTATGAGAAGGTGAGAACTAATCTATTTGCTTGAGTACAAGCAAAGACTTAAGTTTGAAGGAGTTGATAAATGTGAATTTTGACCACTTATTAGTACCTTTTTACTTTTATTTTAGTCCAAAAGTATTGATTTATGTTCCCAAAACTAATAAAAAAGTGCAAATTGCAGGAATGTTGGAAATTTAGGCTCTTATGAAGAAATCCGACTAAAAGAGGAGTATTCTGGCTCGCAAAGCAAGAAGGGGCGCATCAAACAAGAAGTGCGGTCCGTAGAGGTATTTATGCGGCTGCAGAACTGGTGAAGAAGCGTAGCAGACATTAAGCAGAAGTACGGACCGCTTATGAATTGTGCGGCCACAGAACAAGGTCCGCACTGACATAAAAAGTTTAGAGAGTGTGCAAATGACCAAGACTAAATCCTTGCCTGAAATAAGGATCGCACAAGAATTATGCGGTCGCAGAAGTTGCATTGCAGCCGCAGACCAAATTGTACGGCTGCAAAATCCAGTTCCTTGCAAGACCAAGCAATGTGCGGACCGCACATGGAATTGTGTGGCTGCAGAACCTCCCGAGGGTTATTTTTGTCGACGAATTTTGGGCCTCTATAAATAGACAGAAATCACATATTTAGGTCAAGCTTTGAAGTTTAAGCAACTGTAGCCATTATAGTTTTCCACTTTAGGAAATTTGTGATCATTTTTGAGATAAAAACATCATAATTTATCATTTTAATTTTGTATTATGAGTTTAATTAGTATTTTTTTTTCTTTTTTTCTACTATGAGTAGTTAGACTTTTACTAGGTTGTGACAACCCTAGTGTGTAAGCCTTATGAGTATTTAATTTAATGTTTGTTTATGATTGGGTGTGGATTATTTCGCCTTGTTTATGCTTTAATTTTAGAATTAATGGTTGCAAACACTTATTCATGCATTTTTGACTTGACCTTTACTTGAGAAAGAGGGACATAATCTAAGAAAGCTTGGCTAACAAGAAATTGGACTAATTAAGGATTTGATTAGCCTAATTAAAAGGTTTGAACTAGAGATAGGAAAAATCCGACTTGAGATCATATCAACTATTTAGCTTGACACCCATTTGGGCTTGAGAAAGCTAAATTGGTCAAAACCACTCATGAACGAGAGATATTGAGTGGGTAACTTAGAGTTGAGAGCTATAAAACACCCCGATCAATAAAACAAGTATTAACGTACTTAACCCATTAAGCAGACACCTAGGTGAAGGTCACATCCCCGGGCTTTTTAACCATTTGGTAAAAACAACAAAAACAATCATTGGCTTTCTAGTTTCTTCTCATTAGTTTACATTTGTTAGTGTTAATTTAGAAGTAGAAAACAAAATCCTTGTTTGGAAGCGCAATTTAGTTATTTCATTTGCTCACTTCAAGTGTATACCCTAACACCCATATTAAACTTCCTGTGGAAATTTCCCGACTCTTGTTGGGTACTATTGTTCCAACGATCATTTTCACTAACTATTGAGTACAGATTGGACGTAGATCATAAGTTACTAATATTTATGGCTATAAAACTTATTAGAAAATTCAAAAGTTGTAGTTCTAACCTTGCAATTTAAGAAATATTTATAAACAAAAAAGGGTCTTATATGTCCCTCTACTATTATAAATTAGTTAAAGTTGTCCCCCGTTATATTATCGGACCATAAAACTCCTTACCGTCTTACTATCCACACACATTTATCCTTAAGTGCTCGGAAGGGACACGTGGCACTCATCCGTGCCTTTTTTTACACCTGGTATCATTCGACTTGACCCCATCCATATTACCCGATACCCAAACTCGTAAAAACCAACAAGCAAATTCGAGAATTTTAATGGGATCTGGTGAGATTCTATTTTCCAGCGAAGTTCAAAAAATACAAAACTTCTGATTTTTTAGATCCAATAAATTGGAAAGAAGAAAAAGAAAATAAGTACAAGAAAATGAAGGAAGGGGATAAGACAGTGGTATTTTTTTTATTTTTTTGAAAAAGATAACAAAACTAAGACATTAGTATTTTGGCCAAGATCTGTAGTAGATCTCACCAGTTTTCATGGTGGTTATAAAATGAAGAAGGAAAACAGTAAGAGAAAGTTGAGATAGTCAGTGGTGTTGGCTTTGTGAATTTTCTAGCGAGCTTCACTGGTTTCATTTGCTTATTTGGTGGAACGGGGTTGCTGTTTGGATGATGAACACGAAGAAAAAGAAGAGAGAAAAAGGAGACGAAGAGAGCGGCTGTACAATGGAGGTTAGTACTACTAGAGGAATTTTCCGGTGAGTTGCCATGTTTTCTGGTAGTTTTGGTGTGAGGTGAGAGAAGAGAAGATCAATCATTTTTTTAATTGTATTTTACGGGTTTGGGTATCGGGTAATATGGTATCAGGTTGAGTCTAATGATACCAGATGTAAAAAAGGCACAGATAAGTGTCACGTGTCCCCTCCGTCTACTTAAGGATAAATGTGTGCGGATAGTAAGACGGTAAGGAGTTTTATGGTCCAATATTATAATGGGGTACACCTTTAAATAATTTGTAATATTAGAGGGACATATCAGACCCTTTTCCGATTTATAAATTACATCATAATAAGTATATTTATGTACTAAATATATCTATAATATCTATAGATGTAATGTCGGATTGGTTTGGTTTCAGTTTGACTTTTTTAGTTAAAACCAAATCAAACCAATTATGGTCGGATTTTTTTCCCACCAAACCAAATCAAACCGAACCATAGTCGGATTTTTTTTTCGGTTTGACTCGGATCATCGGCTTGGTGCGGTTTGACGATTTCCTTGTACACCCCTAATGCCAGCTGGCCTTGAAAGACCTGAAACTTTACCTATCAAGGCCCTCGCTACTATCAAAATGGGGGGAAGGCGAACAAATACTAATATATCTTGTGGTCTCAACAGTAGCGTCAAGTTCTTTTAACCGTCTTCTTCTTCTTTGTTAATGCTACTAAGGATCTATATGTTTTCGTGCTTTACTTATTAAATATAATAAGAATAGAAGCTTTAGTTCGTGAACCTAAAACGACTTTTGTGAGTTGTCTCTGTAGCGATTGATTCGTTCACAAAATAAATATAACCTATATCAACACGAACTAGTACAACTAAGGCGAAATACAAGGGTGTATACAAATGATACGACATGTATCGACCGTATTTGTTGCGTATACAACCAAGATGGAATACGAAAACATAGAATTCTCTCGTTGAGAGTCGAACTCAAGACCTCTGCTTACTAAACGGGTGGTCTAACCAAGTAAGCTATAAGAGCTTTTTGCTCTATTGTTTCAGTTCAAAACAATTGATTTCTTATTTCAGTACTTTCAAGTGGATTTGCTATAAAATTCACTATAGCTACGAATGGTAATTTTCTGAAAGCATAACTATGAATAATAAGGATTAGTTACCTCCTATAGCTAAGGTTGATACCTTATTTATTTAAAACAAATATCCTTTTAAAAAATTATATTCTATAGTTACCTTTTGATTTTATATAGCCAAATATCTATTTATGGTCACCTCCTACCCTTATACCATAAAATAAGCTTTGTATTATTTTTTTCTCTCATATCCCCTTAAATTTCTCCTATCCACTAACCCATATCTATTCTCTCTCTCTCTCTCTCCTTCCCGATGTCTTCTCCTCCGACTGATCAAGGCTGAAGATGAAGGCACTGGACTTCGGCTTCTGTTGCTTCTACTTTTGATAAGCGGCGGAGAATACGACTTATACTCCGAAGATGGAGAAGACTCTGTCGATGGAGGCAGTCTATTAGAGCGGCTTCTAAGTTTCTTTTTCTCCCCTTCATCACATGCTTTGTCCTCAAACCGGTAATTACGTGCTAATCGTCGACAACCGGAGGCAATGATGACGACAAGCGATGATTGGATACTGATGCTACTTTAACGAGATGACATTAGGGTTGTTCTTGAATGAAGACGACAGAGTTGGGGGCTGAGCAACTTGTATTTTTTGTTAATATATTTAAATGTATTTCAACGTATATCGCTGTATTTTATTGTATTCATTGATTTCAATGTATCTCGCTATTCTATGTATTTCATTACTTTTTTAATTTTATTTCAATGTATCCCGTTGTATTCTATATATTTTATTGTATTCACTATCTCTCTATATTTCATGAATGTATTCATATATTTTTTTTAATTAATATAATTTATGTATTAAGATGTATTCTATATTTTCTCTAAAGATTGCTATATTTTGGGGGTATTTTTTGGTTGAAAATCTTTTTTATAACTGGAAATACAAAATTTACTTGTTATTATTGAGTTTGTTGAGTTATATTAGGAGTCTATTATGTTAATTGATTCACTTTGCGTTTAAAAATAGTGTAATCCTCTGTTTCCCGCCGCGAATACACTCGAATACAATAATCTGTCCAGTTGTAATCCCATGTTTCACGTCATGAATACAGTCGAATACAAAAATATGTCTAGATGTAATCCCCTATTTCACGCCTAGAAATGCTAATGTATTGTTGAATAAAGTAGCTTAAATACATCGAATACACTCTAAAAAATCTGAAAACATAGCTATAAGAAGTGATATAGTAAATGGTAGCTACAATTAGCTAATAACCACTAAAACATAGTGGTTTCTGAATGTTTCTCAATAATAAATACCGTGTATATGTTTGTTGTGTCGTAAATTTTCCTTTTTATTTGGTCAAGGTGGCAAATAACAAGGGGTTTTGACACTGTTACCCACAAAAATAAAACTATTTACCCCTGTCTATCCATTTATTTTTCTACCCATAAACTAATTATATTTCCTACCCATAGTAGATTTTGTTGGAATTTTTTCTTTATTCTCCAATTATTTTTTATTTATATGCTTATTTTCTTTTCTTTTTTCTTTTTTCTTTTCTCCTTTTCTTTTTTCTCACTTTCTTCTTATTTTTTTTTTTGCTTTTTTGCTTTTTTAATTTCATTTAACTTCTTTTTTTTATATTCCTTTTTTCTTCATAATCTAATTTTATTTACTGTTTTCACTATTTTTTATTATTTTTTTTTTATATTATTACTAAAGAAAAAATAAATTGTGTACCAATTAAATGTAGCTAATACAACAAAAAAAATATTAACTAACATATGATACTAGTATAATATATAGCTATACCAACAGGGTATACAATTGTACACAATGAGTTAAAAAAAATTTAATTCAATTATTAAACTAAAATAATATCAGCTGTCAATAAAAAATTTAACTTTTTTTAAAAGGATCTAATTGTAAGAGTATACCGTTACATCATACAGCATACTATATTTTTTTTTTTTTAATTTTCAATTTGCCCTTCACGCTGGGTAAAAGCTTAAAACAAATTAAAAAGGAAAAGGCAAGTGAATTTACGGGTAATAAGTATACTGTTATACTATATTGTATACTATTACAACATATTGGTACAATATCTTGCATATTATTATAGTATACCATAATAATATATTGTATACTATATTAGTATATTGTTGCAGTATAACGATATACTTATATAGTATATTAGTATTCTATAGCAGTATACTGTTTTGTAAACTATAATAGTGTACTGTTGCAGTATAACTATATACTCCTACAACATATTGTATACCGTAGCAGTATACTGTAGCTGTGTTCTTCTTCGATTTTCAACTGAAAATTTCGATCACAATCACTTCAAATCAGGTCCAAATGCTATCAAATTTTAGTATTAACTCCCAGAAGGTACTATAAGCAATATTTAACAGCACCCACTTTGAATCAAACAAAAAATCTTCAAAAATAAAATTAAGCTTCAAGCCCAACAATAGTGGATATTCAAATACACACATAAATTTGGATCTAAGAAACTTTACTATAACATATAAACTTGTTACCAGATTATTGGAGCGATTTAGAAGGAGAAGATATTAGGGCTTGAGAAGGTGCTTTTGTGATTTGAGAATTGACGGAATTTAACACAAAAATAGAAGAGCTGCAATAGCAAATAATTTAGATATTTTGTAGTGCAATAAAATGAGAAAGAACTGAATAATGGCCGGGAAATTAGAAGGAAGAGAATAAATAAATTCTGATGTTTTGGCTGATGATTAATGTGCGACGAACACGATGGAAATGTTTGGGCAGATATATAGGAAGTGAACTAGCGGGTAAATAATTTGGGAACTATGGGAACTATGGGTAAGAATACTAAATAATTTGGGTCTGGATATTAAAGAGTAAATAGTTTGGAATTAATGAGTATAAAGAGAGATTTTTTCAAATAACAATGAATGGGTAAGAGCCCATTATGGAACATGTTTGAGCCCAAAATGTAAAGTGGCATGTGATTCTGGCCCAAAAAGAGCGCCACCAAGAGCTTAATCGTCGGGGTAAGGGCAAATACGTACATTACACTCCTTTCCAACAAACCGTCAAGAATCCTCAAGTTTTCTTGATAACCAAGACGAGTCTCTCTATTTATGTTTTTTGAAACCCAATTTGTTCATCCAAAACTTACCCCTTTATTCTAAATAAATCTGAAAAATCTAGTGATAAAGATGAAGAGTAATTCTTCAGAGACGAAATTCGTGCAAGAGTTGATTCTGTACGCAGCAAGCGCTGCTCTTAGCTGCCTCGTGCTGTTTGTGGGGCTCCGACAGCTTGACCCGAACCGGGAAGCATCAAAGAAGGCTCTTGAACACAAGAAGGAAATTGCTAAGCGTCTGGGCCGACCCCTCATCCAAACCAATCCTTATGAGGTCATTATCCAATCTTGCCTAATTTGTTTCGGCGCTTTCCCTTTTGCCTAATAGTTGATAAAGTTGCTTACTTTATTTCTCAACTAGTACTTTTTTTCAGAGGCCAGTATTATCTCGCTCCTAATCTAGTATAAATATATTAGTATAATTTTCTAAAATTCTCTTAACTTTATAGTATATAGTTTGAGCCAAATGCAGCTATTTTTTTTTTTAATGTGCTTCAATATACATTGCGTTTGTGCTTAGTTTTGGTCTTGGTATTTGCTCTTATCTCCTAGTTCTGGATGATACCGGCTTATTTATTGTCAGAGGTGAATGGTGCAATATTTAGATTCTCACTGCTGAACACATTACACTTGTGAAATTGCGAATTCAGATTTTTATAGTTTTTGTAGTTCTATTAATCTTTTACATGTATAGATGTCTATATTCCATATTGAAAATACTAGGTTCAGTTGGGCCCGTTGATTGTATGCTCCATGTGCCACTGTATGTAGTATCAGCTTCGAAAGAAAAGAGTGTAGGTAGGTGAAATGTTAAAAATGCAGCATCTGATTTCCATTTGAATGAAATGTTAGCTTGCTTACTAAAGTTTTCAGGAAAATTGATTTCATATTTTCGGCACATGAAGTTTTACTGTTTTAGGACTTCATTGCTATGGGAGCTCAAATTTTTTCATCGAACAAACGGTTTTCTGGGAGGTTATACCAAAAAGAACTATCTTTTCCACATGCATGTGCTTATTCGACTGTAAGGTGGAAGTTGTGAGCAATGGTACTTGCAGATGAAAGTTGTAAAGGAGATTTCAATCTGCTAATCTTGATTAATTTTCCAGAGTCTTGAGATTTATATTTTCAGATGCTATTAATTAATACTAGTATTAATGGCGTTGGGTGTTTTAAAAAGAGAGTCCTTAGCCAGTGTTGTTAAAGGCTCATTTGAGGTGCGCGTAAGCCCCGAAGCTCAAAAAAGCTCAGGGCATGCACTTCGCCTCACTTAGGTTGCTTTGTACTTAAAACCCTGATAGACCTGGAGCGCTTTTTAATGCTTTTCGCCTTTGACAAAACCGTCCTTAGCTTTTAGAACTTGTGCCCTCCTTCTTGTGAAATTGTTGTATTTGTGAGTCTGACCCACTGCTCTAAAATTTTGGTTTAGGTGATATTTATTTATTGAAGATGATAGTATACTTTTATTTGTCTTTATCATTCTGAACTATTAGAGTATCGGATAGTGCACATTATATTCATTTCTTCTGATTAGGATCATTTTCCTCTTGATTTGTGAGAGCTTCCCTCCAACACAATCTTCAACATAGTACATAGTATTAAGGGAATAATAGCCTGTGATATCTGAAAAGTTTAGGTTTAAAGACAGATTTGGTTCAGTTGTACTTTATCCAAGGGTGTGGTCTAATGGTCAAAAGTGGGAGGAGAACCATGAGGTCTTAGTTTTGATTCCTAGAGGAGGCAAAAAACATTAGGTGATTTCTTCACATCTGTCTAAGCTTTGGCGGGCAGAGTTACTCGATATTTGTGCTGGTGGGAGATAGCAGGTACCCGGTGGAATAATCGAGGTGGGCAAGCTGGCCGGAACACCACTGTCATTAAAAAAAGGTTTAATTTATATGATTAATTTTTGAGCAGCATATTTCTTTCTTGGTGTGAATAATTTTGGTGAATCAGACTTGTAGTTGAAAACTATCATTCTCATATTAAATTCGATCATTTTCATATTGGGATGGATAACTTATCGCTCTTTTGTACTTTGTGTTAACAGGATGTGATAGCCTGTGATGTAGTGAACCCTGATCATATAGATGTGGAATTTGATTCCATTGGTGGGTTGGAATCCATTAAGCAAGCATTATATGAATTAGTAATTCTTCCCATGCGGAGACCTGAGCTATTTTCTCATGGAAAGCTGCTTGGTCCGCAAAAAGGAGTCCTGCTTTATGGACCACCTGGGACTGGAAAGACTATGCTTGCCAAAGCAATTGCAAAAGAGTCTGGTGCGGTTTTTATTAACGTGAGAATATCAAATCTGATGAGCAAGTGGTTCGGTGATGCACAAAAATTAGGTGAGTGTAGATCTTACCTTCAGTCTTGCAAGGTTCTTTCCTCAGCAGTATCTTCTCTTGGGCGTGTTGTTTGAGTTGCTGAAATTTGCATTACTGCATTGAATTTTCTGAGTGTTATTGAGGTCCCACAAGCATTACACCCTGTCCAAAAAGAAAGTATCAGAGGGAACATAAGTACTGTGTCATGTTACTCTAAAGTCTATACCACGAGGAAGTCGCTTAATTTTGGCTGGTCCTTCTACGTTCATCTTGGTTTTGGCATTCTGCATGACCTCAACAGGACAGATGATCTGCTAATTTTAAAGATCTCTTTCAACATTTTGTTATCGACGGAAGTTCTTTTTCTATGAACAGTGCTACATGAACTAGTGAAGTTGGAAGTGAGGAAACAGGAGAGCCTAACATTCCTATTACTTATTGGGAACAATTTTCAAAATAATGTTGGCTAAAACACCAAAAGTAGCTAGAGACTTTTGAGAGATAAAACATAAACGTCAAATCAAGATATTTGTCAATAATTTTTGGGTAGGTCGTGATTCTTGCCTGAGCACTATGTAATTTCTGAAATTATTTATTACTCCCTCTGTTTCAATTTAGATGACACACTTTCCTTATTAGTCCGTTCAAAAAAAAATGACACATTTCTACAATTGGAAATAATTCAACTTTAAACTCTTCATTTTACCCATTTAAACCTTAATGATAAGCTTTTATAACCACACAAATGTCATGGCCCAAGCTTTTAAGACCACAAGTTTCAAAAGTCTTTTTTATCTTAAATTCCGTGCCGAGTCAAACTACCTCATCTAAATTGAGACGGGAGTATTTGATTTATATGCCAATTAGATTTGGAAATAAGAAAAGGAAGACATTTTGATTAATTTTGAGACTCATTTATTGTGTGGCAATGGTATCATCCAACTCTGAAACACCTGACTCTTTTAAAATGTCTCTAATGTAGTTTTTTCCTTAGCTCTTTAAATTGCTTTAGTGCAGGTAGTATGTAAATCGCTCGTGCACTCGTTTATGTAATGTTTGAGTTTTAGTTTCCGCTATCTTGCAACTCTTTTTACTTTTTAGAAAACTTGCTAGCTTTAAGGATCAGTGAGGTTCTACTGTGTATAGTGATGCCCGTTTAAATGGATTATTTAAGTGCCACGAATGGCTCCCCATATCTACTGAGGAGGATTTTAGGGAGGAAAATGTTGCAAAGTAGATAATGGGATTTAACTTTTTTTTTTTTAAAAAGTAGATAATGGGATTTAATGCTTTCTAGGTCTTGTTCATCTACCTGGCATAGTGGCATGGACTCTGGAGAAAGTGCAGGATATGGGGTATGTTCAAGGCTTAAATAAAAAAAGAAACTTGAATCATGAGCTTTCGTACTTCTTTGATTCATATGTTTTGGTGGAGAAGTAGTCTATGCTGGAAGTTCATACATGCTCTCCATCAAGCCACCTGCATAGACATGATCGATAACTCATTCACAGTCGTCAACTTATTGCTCCATATAATTTTATTTCCTCAGAAAAAATGAGAAAAATAATTTCATCTCCTCAAGATGGGGACTAAGTTGCTCGGACACAGGTGCGGGTCTAGAGGTCAGATTCTTCGAGATGTAAATTCTTCGATTCGGAATACAGATCCTAGTACGGCTATGGGTGCGAGGATCCGACTAAAAATAATTCAAAAAATAAAACGTATAAAAACATCTCTAAATTATGAGAAATTTTGTGGAATACTTATGTGTAGCGTGTAAAATGTGGATTTCTTTTTTATTCTTGAGTTGTAGATAAGTAAAAGATTGATTTCCTAGATAAGGTATGCTATTTTCTT
The DNA here is from genome assembly GCA_026770625.1 of Nicotiana glauca. Taxonomy (NCBI): domain Eukaryota; kingdom Viridiplantae; phylum Streptophyta; class Magnoliopsida; order Solanales; family Solanaceae; genus Nicotiana; species Nicotiana glauca. The sequence goes on along the minus strand of MU763006.1, from coordinate 5,424 downwards.
CAAATTTACCCTAATTTTGGTTTTGATTTCGGGAATCAAATTGTATCTCATCTTGAATTTTTCTGTCCATCGTGGTTAAAGTACCCAAAATTGTTTGACTAGATCGGTTACGGATCCTATACCCACACCCATACTGCTGTGTCGTGTTGACATGGGCGCGGCACCTAAACTGTCGTGTCGGAGCAACTTAGGATGGGGATACCTTTGTTATAAAACCAAAAGTGATATGCCGTGCTTTGGTTTAGTGGTAAGAGCACAATGCGTGATGTATGCTTAGGCACATGTCACGAGTTTGAACTCGGCCGTAGGCGAGAACCTAGTATTTAACTGGAGATGGGTAGAGGGGCAAGCGCATTATGCACCGAGTTTCTAACCTTATGTCGCTGGCCATCTGGAATTATCAAAGGAAAAAAACCAAAAGTAATGTAAGAAAAGTGATGCATTCATGACCATGGTTTATTTGGCTGATATGAGGCTTGATCCTAGGTAGAACAATTGGAAACTAGTGGGCTTTCCATCGTCTTAACAGCAAAATGGATCTCAAGGACGAAGACGCTTTGAACTTTGCTATGCTATAAAACTCAGGTGCCTAGAAATTCCGCTCGAATTCCTCATGAATAACCCCTAAGTTGAGGTCATTTAAATCCTTAAAGCCATAAATATTATATCGCAATTCTAAATACACGCAGAGGGCTCTTACTTGAATTCCCTTAGTGTGGCTTGTGTGTATGATTTATGTATTCCCTCATATCATATATTGTCTTAAAATTTCCTTTAGTTTTCTGTAGTATGTCAGCACGGTACCATACTAACTAATTGATACTTATTCTTGTGAAAATTGTAGTTTCTGCCGTATTTAGTTTGGCATATAAGCTCCAGCCAGCAATTATATTTATTGATGAAGTGGATAGCTTTTTGGGTCAGCGCAAGACTTCAGATCATGAAGCATTAACAAATATGAAGACTGAATTCATGGCTTTATGGGATGGTTTTACCACAGATCGTAAGTTCACTGCTGAATCTGTTGAATATGTTACAGTAGTTTTCTCCCACCCAGCGAATACATATATATATATATCTGTCTCGGTCTCTCTGTGTGTGTGTGTGTGTGTGTGTAGACAGGGGAACTGATTGGTGAACTTCATATCACTTTGTACTCCACATCCAAAGATAGTTGGGTTTGGCATATAAAATCCTCACTATCATTTATGTATTTTGAGGTTTCTATCATAATTTAAATAGTCATATCTTTTATCTAGTTAATGTGGTCTAGCTATGGGTTTCTATTGGCTCTAATCATCATGAAATGCCTGATGTAGAGAATGCACGGGTAATGGTTCTTGCTGCAACTAATCGCCCATCTGAGCTTGATGAAGCAATTCTTCGACGTCTTCCTCAGGCCTTTGAGATTGGATTCCCCGACCGTAGAGAGAGAATTGAGATTCTGAAGGTGATCCTGAGGGGAGAGAGGGTGGAAGATAACATTGACTATGACCGCATTGCTAGTTTGTGTGATGGATACACTGGTTCAGATCTTCTTGAGCTCTGTAAAAAAGCTGCCTACTTTCCTATCCGTGACCTGCTTAATGACGAGAAAAATGGAAAGCCTTCCGCGGTTAGTATTGTGTTATTTATTTTTGTAGAACTTCTGTATTGAATTTATATTGGCTTAGAAATGTTTACTCTAGTAAGCAACCTATGGCTTATCCATTGACACTCGTTGCTTGGGATTCCCAACAAATAGAAAAATAAGGGAAAAAGAAAATAAAGATTTGCTTCGAAATATAAATTTACTTTTTTGGGTTACGAGGAACCTTAGCTTGATCAATTTGAACTGCTCTAGTTTTGAGCAAATCTGTAGACCAGTACCTAGAAAGGGAATCTTTTATAGATGTCCCTCCTTCACGGTTTGTTAAAATTAAATTATGTCTGGTCTTTTGAAGACCTCAAATCTGATTTTTTTAATTTTTTAACCTCAACTGTGATTTTAATTTGTCCTTGAAGAAAAAGAAAAGTATTCTTCAAAAAGTAAAGAATCCTTTCATTTTGTTTTTCAACCATTCCAATCTGCAACGGTGACATAGTTAGTGGTCGACTCTGGATTACTTGGCTTGAATTGTCGAGATTGGTAAATTATAACACCTATTTGTGATTTTAGTTTCTGCTCGATTGTTTGGTTGATTTCTATTACCTTGTGCTTGTAATTGGGAAGATTTGCTGGGGAAAATTGTCGCTGTATTTGCACGGCATTTCGAGGACATGCTTGTTTTTTTCTGTTTATCTTCACGAGATTGAGAGGAGACAAAGTTGCTTAACTTGGAGAATATCTTTTCTGTATCTCTTCAAGCAGGAGCCAAGGCCATTATCAGAATCCGATTTGGAGAAAGTTGTAGCTACGTCAAAAAAGACACAGGTTGCTGCAAATGAATACAACACATTGCGTTCACAGTTTGTTGGATTGTCAAGGCACACGGACAGAGATGATTATCCAGTCCAAGCTGCAATTAGCGAGCTTTCTAAGCTTGTGGTTTCACAAATTTTAAATCTCCAGACAGATAACCAGGAGTCTTAACTGCCACTAGCAATTGGCACAGAGTATCATGGACGGCAAGATTTTGATTATGTATATTGATTGACATACTTTTTACCGTCACTTGGTGAACTGAGTATTTCAGTAAGTTTTACTGTTGTAGGAATTTTGAGCAATTTAGTTGACAGTCATTAACAATGAGCTTGGCCTTTGGGGCGTAAATGCTGTTGTACTTCATATTGAATAGAAGGACAGCTATTTATCAAGTTTTATGGCATATGCATAATGAAATAGCCGCTCCTATCATTTTTGTTGGCGGACCAGTTTCTCCTTTTTCCTAATAATAATCTTGACCTAAACTAGAAAGTTAGGTCGCTCGTGTGGAGGTAGAAAGGACATTCTTGCTCATTGGTTAAGTACAAATATTTTAGGCTGCCTAATATAAGTGAATACTTGGTTGGAAAATATATCTTTAAAAATATTGTTTTCAAGTGTTCCTAATTTGAGTCAGAAAAAGACGGACACTTAATTTCTATCAAAAGCAAAAGTAGCATTCTAAATTGTTGGACATGTGTTTGATCTATAAGAAAAAAATGTCTGCAACCAAAGCATTATATTTCCCGCCGTCTTTAAGCAATATTTTTAGAAAAAAATACTCTCTACCAATTGGGGTAATCATGCTATCAAAGTTGGCTTATGTTTTAGCTTCTTACCCAGTCTAACCCACTTTGTAATATAATTTTTTTTTATTCGTTAGCCTAACATTAAAGACCTACTTCAAATATTTTCTTTTCTTACTTCTTCTCATTCATAGAAAAACAAACTTTAATGGGTAGTCATCAGTTGTTGACTCAATATAATCGTAAAAATTGTACGGGGCGTCCTATTTGGTCGCCCCCATTTAATCTATACCTATTTTTTAAATTTTTTTAACTTGTACTCATTTTTAAATAACTTTAGCCCCTTTTCTCCTCTTTCATCTTCTTCTTCTTCTTCTTTCTGCTGCTGTTAGTGCTACTATGAAACTTCAGTTCATTGGATGATTGTCATAAGTATGTTTATCAGATTATTTAAAAATAAATTATAAATAATTACGTAAGTTAGTAGACAATAATTTATGAATATTTCCACGTACGGGAATTTAAGGTCACACTAGTGATTCTTTTCATGATAATTTTATTCTTTTCACGTTTATTTGTTTTCAAAATTTTATGATTTAGATACTGTTGGCAACTGATTATTTTATAGTAGTCTGATTATAACAAAACTAATGAATCCAGGACAAAATACATCATCTTATTTAGTACTGAAGTTTTTATAAATGAACTAAATAACTTCAGGATCTTCTGCTAAGGTTTTTGAACAAACTTTATAACAAAACTAATGAATCCAAGACAAAAAAACTTCAGCTTATTTAGTGCTAAGTTTTTATAAATGAACTAAATAACTTCAGCATCTTCTGCTCAAGTTTTTGAAAAAGCTTATCCAGGACAAAAAAACTTCAGGTTATTTAGTGGTGAAGTTTTTATAAATGAACTAAATAACTTCAGCATCTTCTTCTGAAGTTTTTGAAAAAGCTTAATGACAAAACTAATGAATCCAGGATAAAAGAACTTCAGCTTATTTAGTGCAATTACAAACAAAAACTTCAGCAAATAGAGAACAAAACTTCAGCTACTATGCTTAAGTTCAGCAATTACAAACAAAAATTTCAGTAAATAGAGAACAAAACTTCAACTACTATGCTTAAGTTCAGCAATTATAAATAAAAATTTCCGCACACTTGGTTGACTGCACTTGCTACTTCACGCCCGTTTACTAGAATGCTAAAGTTTTGCGTGATTGCCTTTGCTACTTCAGCCCCATATGCTGAAGTTACGCGAAAACGTGGGTACGTTTGGAATTTTTTTTGTAAAGCGGGCACAAGTTAAAACGTGACCCAAAAAATGGGTATAGATGCAAATGCCCCAATACAATCACGCAAGGATTGTAGGCCCAATTACCCAATCATATTCAAAAATCAAAATATGGTAGTATTAACATGAGACACTACCATATTTATATGTTATAGCCGTTTTATACTCATCTTTTCAATTGGAGCGAGCAAAGTTTTGAACCGTTATCTATGAATAACAAATTTAGCTTACGAGTAATTAAATTATCGTTCTATGTTTGTCAAGGTTGGTGAGAAATCTCGTGATTGGGTGTACACTTTACATACCCTTTTATTTTTTTTTTCGCGTAGATGTTAAAAATTTTGAAATTGGTTTTAATTGTTTACTTTCTTTTAGGTGTTTGGATTTGGTATTGTTCCAATCGATTGGAAAACTCAAGAGAAGTTTAAAACTTAGATTTGGAGTAGTTGAGTCAAATTTCAGATCTTGATTTTCCGAGTTTATTAGTTGTTTGGATTAGGTGTTGTTCCAATCAATTAGAAATATCAAGAGGAGTTCAAAACTTAAATTTGAAATGATTTGGAGTAGAGTTGAACTAAGCTTGAGTTAAATTTCAGAAAAAAAATCAAGGAAGAAGATGAAGTCAGTTTTTGTATGATAGTGTACGAATACCTCTTATATACTATTATATACTTTTAAACACCTTATACAAACGTTAACAACAACATACTTAGTAAAATCCCACTAATGGGGTCTGGGGAGAGTAGGATATACATAGACCTTACCCCTACCCCGGGAGGGTAGAAGGACTGTTTCTGGGAGCCCTCGGCTCAACAGAAGGGATAATAATATCAGAAAAAAAATGAAAAAAGATATCTATAACAACAAAAGAAGCGAGAGAAGTAATAATAATATCTTAAGATACACTGATAATAGGTGAATTTGACTATAATCACGCCCTAAATAATCACATTTTTATGTTGTTTTGATAATATATAT